>PVJA010016119.1:0-44041 GCA_004027025.1 Myocastor coypus
TCTTCTTCTTCTTCTTCTTCTTCTTCTTCTTCTTCTTCTTCTTCTTCTTCTTCTTCTTCTTCTTCTTCTTCTTCTTCTTCTTCTTCCTCTTCTTCTTCTGCTACTACTACTGCTTTTTTGTCTTCTTAGGGCTTCATTATGCAGTTCAGGCAGGCCTTGAAGTTGGCCTCAAACTTACAATGATCCTCCTGCCTCAGCCTCCCAAGTGCTTGGATTTCAGGTATGTGCCACCATTCCTGGCTTAGATCACCTTCTTATAGACGCCATTAAGACACTGGGCAAGACTTGAGCATGGTCTGTGGATTGAATGACAGTGATACAGACATTACTTGGTTGATTCTGATGGTGATATTATGATTATGAGAGAGGATGTATCTATTTTAGGAAAAGTCATACAAATATTGGGGGATAATGAGGCATCCTAATAATACAGTGGTACCTTGGTCCATGAAAACTTACTTTATTTTATAATTTTGGAAAAGATGGACACATTTTTATTTGTTGGGAAAGATGACCATGGTCATGTCTATCACTTGATATAAACAAAAACAAAATTTTGCCAAACACTTCTCTTTGCATCCCAAATTGTTTGTGAACAAAAGGGCTCGTGAACTGAGGTACCACTGTAACTCTCAAATGGTTCAGGGGCAAAAGTTCTTTGTACTGTTCTTGTAAACTTTCTTCAAGTGAAAAATTATTTCTAGAAGAGATAAAGGTTACAAAGCTGCATGAAGTGAGTGACCTTGACGTTATCAAACAAAATTCAGTCAACAAAAAAGAGAATGAAGAGAACAATTACCTTGTTTGTTAGGTTGTAAATCTTATTTTCTCCTACCTTGGAGTTGTCTTATGGCAGTGCTTGCCTCTGTCCTTCTTAGGCTGTGTGTCTGTGGGTACATTTTTCTTCACTGATTTGCCCCTCTACAGACGGTTGTGTAATGGTTATGATCATGGGTTCAGCACGCCGATCTCACAATTGCCCCAGAAGGTAATTGGTGACAGGGAAACAGGCATTGGGAGACAAATGTCTTTTCCCAGGCCTAGACATCCCTAGGACCCCTGTTCTTAGTTATTGCACAACTGCTTCTAATAGAAATTCAAAGAGGAAAGCCCTGGTAGCCAGAATGTAGATGACAGAACATCAAACTTTTCTGTCTTCATAATCACGTTGGTCAATTCCTTAAAAACCCACCTCCAAGAAATTCAGAAATCAAATCATATATAACATTGTAGCAAGACAATCCTATGACATTTCATTTTTCTTGTCTTGTGTTTACTTTTATTACCTTTTTTTTTTTTTAGCAATTCACTTTAAAGAGAGTATAGCAATAATTGATAATACAACAGAAGCAGCATACATTTGGGAGACCAAAATGACAGGGGTTTTAAGCATGGTTTTAGTATTACACATTGCTGTCTGCAATGTAGTTGCTTTTCACAGATATCAGCATATAGAGTTAGTCAGGATGAGAATTCTACCTATTAACTGCTATTTTCAAAAAACTTGATAGAAATTCTTAGGACCATTGCCTTAACCATTTTGTTTATATAAATGTATGCTTTTGCCTTTACTATATTTCCTAACTTTTCTCCTTTTTCTCTCTTTGTTGTTTAATCCTTAAACTATCTCTTTCCATTTAACTACATGGTACTTTTCAATTTTTATCTTTGGACTGGCATCAAGTAAGGAAAGGTCCTTTAAAGACCTCTCTGAATACAGCTTCTTGCCTGGCATGGGTGGTGCATGCCTGTAATCCCACCACTTGGAAGGCTGAGGCAGGAAGATTGATGTGAGTTCGAGACCAGCCTGGGCTACAAAAGTGAGCTCAAGGCCAGCCTGAGCTGCATAGTGAGACCCTGTTTCAAAAAGACAACAAACAAACAAACAAACAAACAAACAAACACAGCTTCTTTAACTCCAATGGAAGACTCATCTCAGACACAACAAAAAGGAATACAAAGGACTGTTTTATTGTGAAAAAAATATATGTATATAGAAGATAGGATAGTTATACAGCTACTTTCTCTTAGTTCACTGAGAAGAAAGGTTTGTAGTAATATTGTTTAGAGAAGATATCATGTCAGCATCTTGTCCTATAAATAGCTACTATGAAGACAACAATATGCAGTATATTAGTCACTATAACTCTCCTACTAAACTGTTTTGGGCTGTTTCATCGCTATTTTATCTCTTTTTTTCTCATTGAAATGAAACACAATACAACACAACACAACACAACAAAACAAAACAAAACAAAATGATTTCCCATTTGTTCTGCTTCTGGAGCACCCAGAGCCACCACCCGAGCTGAAAGCCCTACAAGCAGCAACTATTGCAATACTCACCATAGTCTCTTCCAAGATCCAACTCTTAGATTTCTCATATCCATAGCATAGCTTTGATTGTTTTCAATGTATTATCATCTAGTCCGTTGCTTTCAAATCCTTCTTTTAACTTTTTTGGTTTACTTTTCTCTTACTTGTTGAGCTGAGCCCATAATTTAATTTTTTAATGTTTCATGAGAAACACATAAACGCATGCATTCTGCTTCTCAGAGCTTTGTCTTTTCTCTTTGTTTGGCTCCCCATTGTCTTTCAAACAATCGTTAATTATACTTTTGATTTTTATGTTGACTCTGGCACTACTCAAATTATCCCTCACCCCTTTCAGAGTGCTTCATTTGATTTGTTAGTTTATTGTGCTTTTGTTATTGACTTGTAGTTTTGTTGCCCTGTGGTTTGAGTTTGGGCATTGTAGTATTTCTTTTTGTAGATTTTAATGAGATTTCCCTTGTAGCCTGAGATATGATCAAATATTATAAGTATTCCTTGGTCATTTGAAGTGAATACAGTATATATTTTCAGTTTCTAGGAAACACATTTTGATAGAGGTTTATTAAAATAGAATTTTAGTAATAATTTTTCTTTTTTAATAATAGCCTTTCATCTTTCTCTATTCTTATTTAATGTGTGTCTACTTTTGTCTGATATTAATATTGCTATCATTTGGTTGGTTCTCGGGTAATGAAGACTTGATAGATTGGTATTCCTTCCCTGGAAGGTGGCCTCCCGTAGAGGAATTCCGAGCGTCTTAGACTCCAGTCGTACTCGGTGTTCCCCACATGAGCATCCAGCTCATGCTGGGCCAGTGAGAATCCTCTGAAAATGTTGGGAATTGGGACTCCTAGGTGTTCCTAACTTTTCCCACTCTCTGGACTTAAACAACACACATTTGTTGCTGCCTGTGCTGTGGCCATCTTCCTACACAAAGACTGGGAAACAGAGGACCTGGACTGCTGCAATGTGGAAAAGCAAGGAAACGTGCAAGAAACTCAGGGGTAAGGACTGGAGGACGAAGTCCCAGCAGCCTGGGGTCCAGGGTCACCCTAGCCCTGAGCTTCTGGAATCGAGGAATATAATCATTATTTTACATGGTAAGGATGATTTTGGTTGGTTTCAAACTTGTGATCCTCCTGCCTCAGCCACCCAGAGTATTGAGATTACAGGTAGGCACCACTATGCCAGGTATTAATATCAATCTTTGGAAAATAAATTTGCTCCAATTTATTACCTAATTTCTACTAGTTTTTCTATTTGTTTTTTCTCAGATGAAAAATTATTCTCCATGGATGAATGAATAGTATCTTTTCTTCCTTTTTTTTGTGCAGGGTGAGACTACGCAGCTTGGACTCATAATGCTTCCAGCCCCCCTAGTGGTGGGATTACAGGCATGTGCCACTACACCCAGACTCCACTGCCAGCTTCACTACACCCAGACTCCACTGCCAGCTTAGCATGCCTGAGGGTGGAGTTAACATGGCATGCAATGCCACGTATTGACCTTTGGTCTCTGTGCTTACCTAAGCAAGTGCTTAGTCTGTTAAACTACCATGGTGGCCTTAATAGTATCATTTTGAATGCTCAAATACTTGAAAATTGCTTTAATTGCTATCACAAATGAACCATAACTTTCCTATTTTGGCAATTTTTCCCTTTTAGAGCTTTGTAGATATTATATTCATTGCATTTCTTTTTGTAATTAGTGTTGCAAAAAGCAGCTCTAATTCAACTTCAGTCTTCCTTACTTTGACATACAAATTCCCTCTCTAAGTACTAGAGAATTGAAAAGTTTATCTTCAATATCCTAGAATTTCACCAGGAAATATTTAAATATGACTCCTCTTGTATTAATTCTGCTTGGCTCCCCACAAGATCTCTTATATTTTCCCTTTGATCTATTTTTGCTTTTGGAATGATCACAAGGTTGTTTCAAGATGTAAATATTATTCATGTATAATGATATCTACAGATCAGGAAATAGTCACTATTGAAAAAAGTGCATTGTCAGTCACAGTTCCCAGGGGAAAGAGGCAAGTTTATCTGTGGAAGACCACTTTTCCAGTCACCAGGGTCGGTCAGGAATCATAGAAACAGTGGCAAATGTGACCAGGAGCCTGGATTATAGAAGAAAGAAAGTGATGAGAGATCAGGGTAAATATTCTAGCATTGGCCACTTTATTATTATTATTATTATTATTATTAATATTATTATTATTATTTGGTGGGACCAGGGTTCAAACTCATGACCTCGCACTTGTCCAGCAGGCACTTGTGCCATAGAGCTATCTCCCCAGCCCCCATTGGCCACTTTAAATACCTACAGAAGCCCTGGAACATAAGGATTCTCTTCTAGCTGCCTAATACCTGGCTCTACAGTAATGAGGACAGGTAGATAGTGGTCCAGAATAGAGAACCCAGTAAAGGAGATGGTAGGTTCTGGTCTCTGGCTTGGCTGGTTTGAATATGAAAGGCTTCTTTGCAAGGGTGTCTCTAGGAATCAGTTAGCTGTGGGCAGTGCAGTGTCTCCAATCAGCAGGGACCCAGATATTAAAGTATGAGGAATACAGGGATAATAAAAATCAAACAAGGTATACTGACTATAGACATAGTTACCAGAAGTCTCCAGAATAACTCTACCATAACTGTAGTTATGTCTGCTTGATTTTACTTCTGATAGAAGGAATATATGAGAGAAAATATTAATAAAATACATTGATTCTGCATTTTCCTCCCAGTCTTAGCAGAGGTTTTCACTAGATTTTTTTTTTTAACTAGATTTCATTTTCAAACAACTACTTTTTATTTCATTGTTGTATTCTATGTTTTGTTTCTCTTTATTTTTTTTTTTTAATTTTTGGCTTTTGTCTTTATTGTTCTTTTATTTCTATATTCTTTTGGTTGATCCTACTCTTTCATTTTCAGTTCTGTAAATTGATTCCTGAGTCTATCAGTTTTAGTCTTTTCTTGATTTCCAGTAAATGAATTCAGGTCTAGGCATTTCTCTGCAGGTATAAGTCTTTTACATTTTGACATGCTAGGGCTCTTGTCTTTCCCCACAGTTCACTCAAATGTTCAAATTTTTTGTTACAATATCACAGAAGTTATTTGGCAGTGGGACTATTCTGCTTGTTTCCAAATACAAGGCACTTTGGAGTGGGAGAGTTGGAAGCTATATTCTAAGTGGTATTTTGTGGTGGTCAGGACATGTGGGCTGTATCATATTGATAAGACTTCTTTAGATATGTGATTCAAGCCAAATATCATAAATGAATGCATACTTGAAAGGAGTATGTTTTCTATTTTGGACCTACCAGGTACTATATGACTTGATTAGATCAAACCTTGTATACTTTTATTTATCAAATTTTTATAATTTTGGCAATGTTTGCATGATCTGTTTGTTTCTGAGAGTGGTTTAATCTGTAGGTTTGTCAACTTTAATGGTCTCAGTTATATAGTTTCAGTATTCATTGTTACCTGCATACAAAACATTGTCATTATATAATTATAATGAAGAATTATTTTTAAGACCATGAAATGTTCTGTGTTTCTTCAAAATTAATGTTTTCTTCTATTAATATCACTAGTCTCTATTGGATAGTGTATGCTTTGGATAGTATATGTGTGTATGCTTCGAATAACTTTGTTTCCAACCTTCCTATCTTAATTTTAGATGTTTCTTACACAAATAGCTCATTAGATTAAAGGGGCAGGCCCATTGTAAAATTCTGTCTTTGAATAAGCATTTAACCCATTCACTTTCTGTAATTGTGAGTATCAGTATAATTTACCTTCTTCAGTATAATTTTTTTCTATTTACCATAGTTTTTATTTTCCTCCACTTTTGCTTTATGAATTATTTTATTGTTGCTATTTTTTTTACATGTTACATATTATTTTTACATGTTACATATTATTTTCTATCCTTTTGGTGGATAATTTTGCTTGTGACCTTAGTCTTCATGAGCTATACTCTCAAAATCCCTTCCTGATAGGGCCATCCTATGAGAGCAACTTAACTCCTGGTCCAAGGGGCTTCAGTCCTGAACCAGCTATAACTTGAACACCGTTTGCCTCAGATCTTTCTCAAGTGGGTGTGGTTCTGAACTTGATATCTGCACAGTAAGCAATTTCTTTCTTGAGCTGCATCTTTATTTCTGACTAGAGACAAGTACATGCTTCTAGACATGTATCCAGATGGTGTCAGAGCCAGTCTGGTCATTCCTACTGGGAAGGCCATGTGTTCATGGCCCCTAGCCTCAGCCCAGTAGCCCTACCTATAATAAACTGTTGCTGTCCTGAGTTCTCAATTGCCTGCCTGCTCCTGCTTTTTTATTCTCTTTAACATGAATATATATATATATATATATATATATATATATATATATATATATAATGAATAAATCTACATGCCATTCCTACGTGCTAGGAGGGAAAGGGAGAGCTTTGGCATATGTTCTTTCTGTCACCTTGACCCAGAAGTCTGCTATCTATTATTCACATATTAATAAGGCTGAAGCTAAATTGCTGACATGTGTTGGAACTAGTGAGGGTGCAATGCTTCCTATAGGCATACATCTTCTAGGAAAGAGATGCCTGTTCTTTTCAAGTAGCTCTTAAGGCACATCTTTGTGGTTCGCACTGGGCCTTTCTGGGTCGCCTGTGACTCTGGACCTGAGCTGGGCCATCTCTCTGTCTCTGACTCCCAGACATATTGGCCTGGATGGAGAAGCCCAAAGATTTCTCTTGAAATACTTATAAGCAGATTGAAGGTCAAAACAAGTAAAACAACAATGAAATAGCAGAAACAAGAGTGATGACAGAGATGGATGAGGAAGAACTAAGAACGAGATTTTCCCAGGGATGGCTTCTGAGCTGCTCTGGAAACTGAACAAATCTATTCAGATGTTTGCCTGAGGTAGCGCTAGGCTGGCTCAGGACTGCCAGTTGGTGAGACTCCCTAGGGCCTCCTTTCTGTCTGTTTCTCCAATTCTTCTCCTGTTCCCAACCCGTTGTTGCGTTATTGCGTTCCGTCTCAGATCCTTTGCCCTGAGCTACATCTCCAGCCATTTTTTGCTCATTTTTAAATTTAAAGACAGGGTCTTGCTAAGTTACACAGCCTGAGCTTGCAGTTGTGCTTAGTCCTGCCTTAGCTTTCTGTCGTGCTAGGACTGTAGCCATCTATAGCCAGGCCCAGTTCTCTCTCCTTACCATTTTGAGTCAAACGAATTTGCTGGCTGCTGATTGAGGCCCACAGGAATCTTTCTGTTTCCTGCCCACTCTATGCAGCCCACTAATACTAAATCTATTTATTAAGCTTTTAACTATGAAAGGGTCTGTGTTTTGTTTCACTCTTCTTATGCCTTTACATGGATGCTATCACGATGTGGAAACTAATACTGTCATCCATTTGTAGATCAGGAAACTGCGGCTTACAGAATTTAAAGCACTTTGCCTATATTCACACATCTGGCACACAGAGGTGTTAGAAGCTAGACCCAGGTTGGCTTGATCTCAAAGGTGGGGCTTTTTCTCTTTGTGCTTTTGCTGACTGATACAACAAGCGTCAAATATGATGCCAATGTTTGCTTCCCAGCTAACTTCTAAGTCACTTCCAAGGTCACTGCATCATTTCTAATCTCGTCCCTGAGGACAAATGAGCTGGAAAGTGCTTCATAGCTCACTGATGCTCCTGGAAAGGTGAAGTAGGTCAGCATCTCACAGAGGAAGCTCAGTGCATTGTAGAGGAAGAATGATCAGACCTTTCGGGCAGCTTTCAAACAGGAGGCTGGTGCTATGGAACTGGAAAAGCAGGAAGGACAGATGCAGTCGGAGCAAAGGTTATTCCTGTATGGAGGGAGAAGGGAAAGCAGTAGGAAAGAATAAATGCTAGGCATGCTAGGAGGGGTAGGGGAAATATGTTTCAGAGTCACTCTGGCCTTGAGGACTCCCTTGATTCAGACCACTGGGCAGCTTCCATTAAAGGAAAAGTCTCTGCACTCCAGCCCCCTTCTCATAGGTGTTCCCCCTGAGAACCAGTCTCCAGCATCTCTCCCAGTTCCAATTCAGCCTTTGCGTCACCTTGCCCAGAAAGGCTATTCTATAGCCTAACCACTTTCTTTGCAGCTATCTTTAGAAATTTGCAGTAGAGCTGAATAAATACTAGAAGGAGGGAGATGATAATCTAAAAGGAGGGTTATTGTCCATATTTTCCCACAAGGCTCAGATCCACTTACATTCTACAGCCCAATGTCTGAGGCAGTAATCTGTGTCCCTGGGACTATGTACTGTACATAGTGTCCTCCTGGAGTAGGTTTCTGCACCTGGGCTGAGCACTAGCACCTTGGACTTTTCTTCTAAAAT
Source organism: Myocastor coypus (assembly GCA_004027025.1). Classification (NCBI taxonomy): domain Eukaryota; kingdom Metazoa; phylum Chordata; class Mammalia; order Rodentia; family Myocastoridae; genus Myocastor; species Myocastor coypus. The sequence goes on from PVJA010016119.1 coordinate 8,704, forward strand.
TCCTATCTGTAGTCACTTTGTAGAGGAGCTTCTGCTTTGGATAACTCAGCCTCTCCTGACACCAGGCTCTGACTCTTGCATGAGGTTCCATCCTGGACTGGAGTAGGTGAGAGACTTTTGCTGCACTTTGCTAGCTTTCTACGGCCAGACAAGACCCAGGAATCTTGCTTCCCCTAGGCTCAGACTCCTCCCTACTTGGCTTGGTTTCTTTGAAACATAATGACATGATTGATAAGAATGTCTTAATCATCTCCTTTTTGTCGGGCATTCTTAAGAACAGCTAGAAGAGCCTACCTGCCTCTTCCTTCCAAAAAGGAAAGACAGTCAGTCAGAATGGGTTAAGTCACATTACGATAATGAATCTCAAAACACAGTGACTTAAAACAGTGAAGAGTTACATCTTACCTGTGATCCATGTCCATTGTGGGCTGGTGGGTACCAGTTTGACATTATCTTGAAATGGGGTCCAGGCTGACAGAGCAATATCTTTGGAACATTACTGGTCACTGTGGTGGAGGAAACGACTCTGAAGGACTTCATACAATTATAAAATGCTCTTGGTGACACGTATAGAGGTGTCACACATCACATGGGGCCAGGATGTGTGTTCAGGAAGTAGAAGCCCAAAGAACTCATTTCTACAGAGGTGAGGAGCTGGGGTTTCCAGTGGGGGTGGGCAGAGGTCAAGCTCCTGGGAAGACTGATTCTCTCACTCCGCATTTACTGACCTTGGAGCTAGACTGCCCATTCAGTTTGAGTTCTACCATGAATTAGATATATATGACTGTGGGCAAATTATTCAGCTGCTCTAATCTTCAGTGACCTAATCTATAGAATGGGAGCAATGACATCTATCTCAGGATGGGTAGTGTATGTTAGTGCTGTGTTTCTCATCTATTTGGGTCTGGGTCCACAGCCCATGTTTCTGTCCAAGTTTCTTGTCTTCCCTGGCATAAAAGCTGGCTCAGAGACACCCTCATGGCCTAAGATGGCAATGTAACCTCTCTCTGATCTTACTTCCTCATTCTTTGCTCTTTTTCAAATAAGCCCCAATCCTTCCCCAGTAGCACTGAACCCTTTCAAGCTTCCTCCATTCTCAGCCCTCCCAGGCTGGAGGACATAAAGCTTGCTCTAGTCTCCCCTATAGCCATTTTCTAAGAGCTGATGGCAGATCTGTTTCAGATGCACTTAGCCCTGGTCTTTAATAGTCCCTGCCTCAGGGGCTTGGTCTTCTTCAACCACCAGAGTCTGACAGGCTCCAGACTTTCATTGCATATGGAGTGGTCACAGTCCATGTGGGTGGCTCTGTACTGGAGATGATGGCCCGAATGCCAGGCTGTAATTGAGAAGTTTCAGAGGAGTCCACTCTGTGGAAAGGAAGGAAGGGTTATGGAATCCTCTGAGCAGGCAAAACAAAGCCATTTATCTTGGGGCATTAGTCACTGAGCTGCTGACACAGGAAAACATGCTGTACTCTTGGCAATCACCATTTACATTAAAACAGGATGATTTGTGGAGCTGGAGACCCAGGACCCTTCCAGACTTCCCCACCCACCTGCAAGTGCCAGAGGACAGTGCCATGGGCTCTTCTTTATGGAGAGACGATGGCATTGTTCTGGGTTTAACAGGTGTCCATAGTCCCAGCCTCATTTCTTCCCAGAAACCCATGAGCTGTGGGACTGCAGGCAGGCCCTCAGCCTCCCACAGCCAGCCACACTCGCTGGTGGCCTGTTGTCACACAAGAGTGGTTTTGGTCTCAGCCTCACATTGCATATGTCATCTTTTTCTTGGCTATGTTTATCTAGGGTCTGGAAAGGAAGACTTTCAATTCTGAAACTTCCCTACGTCTCAAAAGGAGATGATAAGACTCTACAGTGTCTCCCATCTCTTCTCTCTCTCTGTCTCTCTCTGTCTCTCTCTGTCTCTCTCTGTCTCTCTCTCTCTCTCTCTCTCTCTCTATCTCTCTCTCTATCTCTCTCTCTCTGATTGTCCCATACAGGAATACAGGGGTGCAATTTCTAACTTAAAGAGCTAATAATGCTCTTTCTTTCCAGCCTTAAGAGGTATGGGAAAAATAGCAGAGTTGACCTTTTCAAGGTGACTTGTTTTTTAGCTTGAAGCAAATTTCCAGTGCTGTGATATAGGTGTGTCCCCTAGAATTCATGAGCTAGAAATGTAATTTACGAAGTCATATGCAGAGAGACTCAGAGGTTGGAGCACTGGGAAGTAACTGGATTGTGAAGGCTGCCCTCATGAAAGGGTTGGTGGATCAACGGGTTATCGAGGAAGTGATTTTTGTTGTAAAAAGAGTCCTTTTTGGTACATATGCTCTGTTTTGCCATATTGCAAGAAGACCCTCAGCAGAAACCTACATAATTCTAGTGCCATGCTATTGGACTTCCCAGTCTCAAGAACCATGAGAGAAATAAACCTCTGTTCATCATATGTTACTTTAGCTGTGGCACCAAGTTATAGCAACAGAAAATGGACCAAGATGCTAGAGAACGCAGATGAATGTACTAGACATGTGCTAGAGGTCTGTCGTTCTCCAGCCTTGTATCCATCCTCCTCGGTATTCCTGGTCATGGTTCCCTTCATGTCTCATTCAGCCTAGATGCTAAGAGTGGAGCACATGACCTTGTGTGGTCAATTGAGGTCATATTCTCTCAGCCATGGTGATGGGTTCACAGATAAATGTGTGACTTGGCCAGAGCAGATGAACTTCGAGGAAATATGTACTGAATTTTTATTTATTTATTTATTTATTTATTTATTTATTTATTTATTTATTGTTTCAGAACCTTTGTTTGTTTACTCACTCATTTTTTTTATGGCCGGCTCAGCCTGCCCCAAGGGCAGGGCTGGCACAGCATATTGTGCCAGGGATCCAACCACGGTCCCTGAAGCCGCCAAAGCTTTCCCAAGCAGGTGCTTTAGACCACTGAGCCATCCCACCTGGCCCCGACGTGTTGAATTTTTGAGGAAGTAAAACTTAAGCAAAGGAGTGTACCTGTGAGAGTGTCACTGGCACAGAGCTTCTCTTTCTCCAAGGTATTGTAGCTTCCTGTGATTGGTCTGGCACTCATCTCATAAAGCTTAAGATGGAACAAAGACGTGGAAAGAAGCCTACTGCCTGAGGATGACCTTCTGGCAGCTGGGTCAAGCTTCTCTGGGTCAATCTGTTGAGCTTGGCTTGAGAGTCGGTGCCTTCCCTTTATGGTTTAGGTCAGTCTGAAGTGGGATTTGTGTCACATATGGCTTGGCAAATGCAGTAAGCGCTATTACCTGTTGGAGTTTTATTCCTCCTGTGGTATTGTACTGATATGCTTACAAGAGTTTCAAGGCTCTGGAACCCAGGCTACCCAGGGGTGCTTTAGGGAAGCAGTTTTGGGTTCATACTTTCTCTACTTAAAGGCAGACGTCTAGTTCTTGTGGCTCCTGACTCATAATAGGCACACATTTAATGAAAATTTATCCTGTGCAGCTTGACTGATAGGGAGGTAATTTTCGTGGAATGAGGAGGGAATGCAGGCAGGCCCTAAAGGAGAGCACTTGGAGTCCAGATCAGAACTCATGAAGGTCTGAACCGGGTGGCAGAAAAGAGATTTTAAGCAAGAGGAAAAAATGCTTTCAAAAATAGTGTGTAGGTGGGTGGGGGCCTCTGTAAATTGGAGCCATGATGGTCTATTTTTGGCTGGAAAGTGTGAGTGGCACTGAAGTCATTGAAGAGGAAAAAGAAAAATAACCACAGGTAGTGGTGGTGGACTGGGGTCAGGGTAGAGCTCTCGTCCCGGCAGGGGTCCTGCTCCTTGGTGCTCCCTGGCAGAACAGGACGCCAGCAGGTAGGTGCTCCCCCAGTTCTGCTCACAGCCTGTGCTGATTTAGGTCTCCTGAAGTGGTAGGTGCTAGCAAATCTCCACTCCTGACCAACTTGGAAAACATTTTGTGTATTTTAAGTATAAGACTGAGGGGTATCTGGTGTCTTGGGTGTAACTGAAAACTGATAAATATTGGGCTACATGTGGAGAGTCAGTGTGCCTGTCCCACTCCAAATCCACCCACCCTGAGCCTTGCTCTAGGGGTAATGGCATTTTAAGGATACTTGGAGATAGTGTAAGTGGCATTATCTCTGTCCTTTGACTATAAATGGCCCGACCATCTGGACTGGCTGCAGTGAAGGACAGATAGAGCAAGGATAAGATCCTGGGCAGCAGCTAGAATGGGGACTTGCTGGGCCAGGGCGGTCTGGAATAGAAAGTTTAAGGCCTCCATTCCAGAAAAGCAGAAACAAAAACAGTGGTCAGGGACAGAGGTAGCAGGGGCAGTTTCCTTGAGATGCTTCAGCTCTGACCACATCAGCCTGCTAGACAGACATCCACAGATACTGCTAGCAGAGGAGCTAACATTTCTGCCCATGACAAGAGCTGGGGCTGAAGTTGGGGTAGTGGGTATGGCCTGTGTGGGGGAGGGCCCTCAAGCCTTTGCCTGGCCCCACCCGGCACCAGTTCCCTGAGACTCTAGGTCTCTGGAAAGTTGGTCCTTCCTATCCATTCACAGGGCAAAACTATCCAGGTTGCATCTTCGGAGACCCCCTGCTTCAATCCTCAGCCTGTTAACTACGCATGGTCTCTGTTCTCATCTGGCCTCAGTCCATCATCAAGTTCTTGCCTGTAACACTCTTTGCTTGGACCTGGGTCACACCTGCCTCTGCCCCATCTTTACTCTTCCTCTTAACCCTTCTCCCTAGCATGGGTGCCACTTTGTACCCATGGAGACCCCTGTGCTGGGGCCTAGTCTTCTGAAGCACTCTGAGCACAACCCCATCTCCCTGTAGCTCTTGTCTTCCTCCAGATGATCCTTGTGATGTTGTCATACAGCCCCTACAAGTTTTGGATTTGTACTTAAGAGAAATTGAGAGAGATGAAGCAGTTCAGAGACAGTCCTATCTCTCTAGACCCTTCCCTCATATTACTCTTTTCCTTTTTGGTCACTGACGTTCAGGCACAAGTCTTTGTAAAGATGTATCATTTCATTCTTCTTGGATACGTGTTTATGAGTAGGATGGCTGACTCATATAGTGGGATATGTTTAACTTTTAAGTGAACTCAGGTAGTTTTACAAAGTTCCCTTGGGCCATGTGTGAGGAGTACGGGTTGTTCCATGTATTTGCCAGCGCTTGATATTGTTAATCTTCTTCCATTAGAACTGAGGTCATGCCCGTTATAACAATGGAATTAAAAAGAGGTAGTTGCAAAGGAGAATGACATTACAGCAAGGCAACCACCAAGAGGACTGTCTTGGGGACCAAAGAGTGTTGTATGAATCTCACCTCCATTATCAGTCCGGTAACCTTGGACAAGCAGCTGAACCTTGTCGTGGCTATAAAACGGAAATGTAACATTCAAATTCATTGAGTGAAATGAGGTAGAAGACGGTAGAAGATGCATCTTTATATTGTCTGGCTTTGGGGCTTCTGTTAGTGTGTGCAGCCTGTATGCAAATTAGGTCAAGGGGTCCCTCTTGTGAGTCTGTACAACCCTGGCCAGGAGGCTGGCAGCTGCATTTGGAAGATGTTGCCCTCTAGGCAGAGAACACTGAGAAGCACACAGAGTACCCAGCTGTCGTGATGCTGCTTGGCCCCTAGCAAATGCTCAGCAAAAATACTCCGAACCAACATTGATAAAAATAAGCGGTGAATACATGCTCTCTCCCCGAAGCCCTCTCATTCTGGTCACTTTCCTTTCCCCATCTACCTCCTGGTGTCCATGAAACCACAGACACCAACCAAAGGTCAAATTTGCCACCAGAAACTTCTCCAATGTTTGCTATCTCTGTTTGAATCTGAGAGAATTTTGCTTAAATTATTAGTCTGGTTCTAGGAAATAATCTTTTATTGCAGACATGTGTTCAAGACAATAGCATTTATGGAAACTGGACCATATTTTTGTTTGAGGGGAGCCAGAAGAAAAATGTAGAGGGTGCATATTTGGGGATATATGGTCAAGGGTCACACTTTATAGCTGTGGACCTGGAGACAGATTCTGAGCTCTAAGGTGAAGGTCTTTAGAAGGCATCACCTTTTCCTAAAATAAACTCAAGGAAGACAACTCCTACTCCAAGTACACAGCTCGGCAGGCAAACAACTCAGTCAAACCAGGCCTGTCATCTACATGTTTCCTTCTTCCAAAGAGACCTTTTAAACCCAATTGACATTGGGCTGATCTTTTTTTAATTACAAGAACAGAAAATGGCAACTTTGCTTATAAAGAGGTGACATTCTGGGTGGAGGTGGGCAGCCCTGAGAAAGTGCCGGAGGGAGAATGTTGCCCCGAGCTTTCCATCCTTGTCACCCTGTAGGACACCCCCATGTGGGCAAAGCTGGTTGAAAGGCAGATGACTCGTTCCCCAGGCAGCCCAGTGAGGTACTGGGGGACATATTTCCTTCTCTAAATGTAACTTTCCAGCAAGCTCAGGAGTTGAACAGATGTGCATATGGTGAAGGCAGCTGGCAGTTTAAAGCTCTCAACATTTCACTTGCTGAGGCAAAGGCGGGAGAAGGAGTGGGGAGGGGACAATACAGCTAAGATCTTTCATCTTGCAAGAATGGGGGAGACTCACTTCTTTGGAGTCATCAAAAATAGATTCAAGTTAATCACTGTACCTTCTCTCCGATTTGGGCAGTGAAGGGAGACTTTGGGAGAAGCTGTCTGGCAAAAGCCAGAACTCCCCTCTTCCCTTCTCCAGGCCAGGAGGTGTTGAGACAAGAGGCTTGCCCAGGTACAGCTAGAGACCCACGAAGAAGGGTGACAGTGACAGGGTAAATGTTCAGCAGGGTGAACTGGGCACTGCCAGGGCTGAGTGTCAGTGTGGAAGAGACAACCAACAGTAGTAAGGGCGTGGCAGGGTTCTTCCCAAGGCTCTGGAATCTGTCTCTCCTAAGAGTTCTACTAAGGGCTGCTTTGCCAGAGTGGTGCTGGTTTTGAAGGTGAAAGTCACCTTCCGACACTCTCCCGACTGCCTGCTGCTGGGGTGGGGAGCTGGCGACATAAATCCTCCCTTGTCCCTGTGCCATGTGCTCGCCTGGGCAGCTTCAGCGAAGAGGCTCCAGCAGCTGTAAATCAGCAGCCTTCCCCAGGGGCTGCCTGCCCTTCATCATGGTGCTTTACGGCGCTGACACTGGCCAGGATTTAGTGGGCCCAACCAGGCTGAGGCTGCCTCCTCCCCTTGGCATTAAGGCCACCCATAAATCCTGGAGATTCCCATTTGCATATTCATCTGCATACATTTGCCCCTCAAATTGCCTGTCTTGAAACTCACTGAATCTAGCACGTGTGGCTGGGACTGAGAGTCGCTGTTGTCTTAACTCCAGTTGGAAAAGGGAAACTGAGGCTGGGCAGGGTAAGGGACCTGTATCCAGCACAAGGGAAAGCAGAGACAGAGTCACACACAGTGCTGGAAGCCTTTAGCTAGAAGCAGTTTGATTTACCCAGAAGCAGGTAGAGAGGAGTTAGAGGTTGATGAGGTTCATTGGTTGGATTGGCCAGACTGGGATGGCAAGAAGGCTGCAGGGAGGGGACTCTTGTGGAGTGAACAATGGGGAGAGGTGCTAAGGCAAAGAGGAAAGGGTGCCAGGACACCCAAGGACCCCTGGTGGGAAGGCTCCCTGGAAGTGGAATCGTGGAGTGGAGCCAAGGTCAGTCCTGGAGGTTGGGAGTAGCTGGTGTGTGGTCACCCAGGGCTTCTATAAGAAAGAGGGGGAGAGAGTAAGAGAGAAAGTGCTGCTGAGGTCAACTGGGGAAGCCCATGAAGCAGATGAGACCACAGTCAGGGACACACAAACCAGGGCCATCTTCAGTTCCTTCTCTTTCAAGCTAGTACCTGTCAGGGCCAAGGCCAGGCCTGGATATGGGTGTCTGTTGGAAAGGTCCCTGGGGGAGGCATATGGCACAAGCAGACTGTTCTCCGCAGAGCCCTCCCCTCTGCAGGCTCTCAGTAGAGCAAGAGTCACTGCCCTGGCTGGTCTTGCTGGGCCCTTTGTGGCCTTCCCTTGGCTCCTGCTTCCATCTGAGGCAGGACCCTTGAGCCCAAGTTCAGATCTTTCAGTGCTCTCAGGGAGAAGGGGTCATGGCAGGCCTTTTCACTTTGCCTGCCTCAAACCCGGGGACTTGCTTTCATTCAAGGCTGGGGGTGTAGGTGGAATTTAGTGCTCCTGGCTGGATCCAAGCTGGCCAGGACACAGAGTTGCTCCGTCCTGGGTGTCGGCCCCAGCTCTGCACCGTAGCCCTGCTCTCACCTCTTTAGTGTGTGCTATGTGTGTGTCTCACTGATTGCTGAGAAATTCCCTTGCATTAGAGCTTGCATTTCAAGAGCCTGGGAGACACAGAGTTCAGGGGAATCTGTTGCTCTTATCAAGAGCCAGGGTTGAGGCTTCGGGCTTCTCTCAGAATCAACTACTGTGGTAGCCAGGTCTGAAGATCCTCCTTTAGTCTCCAGTGTGGGACCTAAAGGGCCGTCTATACCTGATTCTCTCCCATCTGGCCCCAGGTTAAGAGCCTTAGCTCAAAATCCCCTTATTTTAGTGCCCCAGTCCCCTTCCTTGCCAATTCCAACAGGACAGAGAGGGTAGGAATCCTCAAAAGCTAAATCCAGATATACATGTCTCTGCTTTGGACCTTCTTTGTCATTTCCAGAGCTCTGTCCTTATGGCTTAAATAGGACATCTTTCCCAAGGATGGAACTGCATGTCTGGATGACCTCAGCTCCTGGAGTAGTCAATGGTGATAACAGGCAGGAGAAGACTGGAGCCAGGACGGTCAGCATCGAAGAGGCTGACAGCAGGATGCTTCTGAGCACCTGCACTAGGAAAGGGCTGTGGAAGAGGGCAGTTCCCAGAGGAGCAAGCCCTGGGCATGCGCACAGAGCTTCAGGACCTCTTCTCTTCTCTCCTTCCCCTGGGGGCCTCAGCTTCTTCTCATTTTCTCTCTCAAGCCTGTCTCCCAGCCTCTGCCCCACTCTGCAGAGACCCTGTGGTCATTACATGTTGTCTTGTCATCCTGCCCTTGTGTGGGGGAAAGGAAGACCCTCTCAACTACCAATTTTCAGGGCAAAGCATCCTGTGACGTGGGAAAAGGAGATGCCAAGGCACTGAGCGATTGCATCTCAGGGGAAGGGGGAGGGTGACAAAGAGAGATGGAATTCTCTGCCTCTGCAGCTTTTAGAGAAATAATGACAGCAATATTAATAATATAGGGTGGGATATGGCCTCCCATTAGCGTGAGGATAGTGGGGATCACAGAGACAGGGGAACGGCTCAGAAGACCTCCCCAGAGCCTCCCTGGCTAACATTTGCTGGGATTCTTAGAAAGCATGCACAGACTTTGTGGCGGCGCAGCAGCAGGCCTGGGCAGGAGGGCCCCCCATCTGGAAGCCTTTAAGGTCTCCCTCCCCCTCTTCTCCAAATAGCTTGTTCCCAGAAAACAGGAGGAGAAGTTACCCAACAACAAGCTGGGGCTTCCTGTGGGGCTTCCAGCCCCTCCCTTGCCTCATCGTGCGCACCAGGCATATGCTAGCTCCCCTCTAGCTTCAGCTCCGGTAGGCTTTTGCCGGTCACATATTGTATGGTTGGTTTGTGTCATCTCCTCCACAGTGTGGGCTCACAGCTCCACCTCCCCCAGGAAGTCCCCTGAGCTGTCCGTCTGCCCTCCGGTAAGTTCCATGGCATCCTTTGTGACATGCACCTTGTCTCGTGGACTCCCTATTGCTGCTTCACATCAGTAGGGATTTGTGAGCCTATTTTCAATTGTTCTCACTTTTTATCCAGCCTGGTCTGGGGGCCCCATTCCTATGTTCCACAATAGGAAGTAGAAGCTTACAGAAGTCAAACGGGTGAGGAGTCTGTCACACTATGTCTATTTGGTCGTTCATGTCTCCTAAGGCAGAATGCAAAGGCCCAGGTAGAACCTCTGAGTCCTCGTTGTTGATATGGTATGGCCATGGCACAGCTGAGGCACAGTGTGATGGCAGAAGCTGGAATAAACGGAGGACAGAGACTTTGAAGAGGCATCCAAGGAGGCGTGCTTGGGACCCAGGATGGAGGCCCACTGGCGCTGCCCTCTTAGAGGGCGCCAGCTGCCTGGCCTCCACACCTGCAGGCCGACCTGGCTCCCGATCTGCTCTCTGGGCATTCATGGGCACCTGATTTGGGACAACTTAGAAACAAAAATTTCTGATACCATGGGTCATGACAAGAAGTTGTTAACTGCTAGATAAGTAGAGAGTCTAGTCTTAAATGTCACCTTGCCCCTGGAAGACCTGGAAACGGAGTGACAGTGCTGGGTCTCAGTTTCCTCATCCTTACAATGAAGAAAAGAAGACCTGGGGTTTGTGGGAAGATAGAACTGAGGCTTGAAGGTAGGAAGGGAGCAAAAGGAGAACTCAGGCACAGAGGGATGTGCAGAGGGAGGAGCCTGGGCTCTGCCACTCTGACTGGCTGCATGCCCTGACGACAGATTTGCCTGTGTCTTCATTCTTCATCTGGACAGTGACGACGCTGATAGACCTACCTCCCAGAGTGTCCTGTGAGAGGTCTGTTGGTAAGTTATTAATTAATTCATTGGTTTAATGACATGGTCTTTTGTGTATCATCCAACTTTAATTCTCTTGAGCAACATAAAATGGCGTCTCTTCAGGCTCCTGACTCATGGGCACTCTGCCTGAGGCTGCGACTGTGTCTGTGAGGCCTTCCTTGACTCTTTGACTCCTCCACAGGGCAGCCGCGGTATGCTCTTCTGCTTCCCTGGGGCACAGAGAAGAAAGAACAGGGGCAGGGGACGCAATTCGAGTCTTGAGGTTCCAGAGCCCAGCCAGTCTCAGCATCTCAACCAGGGTGCCCATGACTAGTATGGTAGAAAAGGGACCTAGATAGGAGATCATGCTCTCAGGCCACCCTAGTGGGTACCAGAGACCTCCCAAGTCCCTGACTCTGGGGGCAGCCTGAAAAGCAGGCCTGGGGTGGCAGGGAGGGGGCATGTGTGACCAAGGATTGCAGCTCCAAGTGAGAAATAAGCAGGAGCAGATGGAGCCCAGAGCACAAAGTTCCTGTTTTCACGCAAATGTCTGGGACAATAAAAGTCACAGGGGAAGCCGGGGGTGGGGTTGGAGGGGAGCACAACACTGGGGTGGGGGTGCAGAAAGAAGACGCCACATCAGCAGAATTAGCTCTTATTAAAATAGTTTCCATTGAATTGGTTGGGGCTGGGGTGAACTTTCCAGCCCCCTGCCCAGGGCCGTTGGCTGGCCCACCATGGCCTGGCCCAGCCTGAGAAGGACAGGGAGGGGTCTGGGCCTGTGCCTGCTGGGGACCTCCACACAGCAAGTGCTCCTCAGAGCTGATTGCATTTCCTGGCCTTTGATGCCCAAGATCAAAGCAGGGCTAGGCCCTCTTGGCCTCCCAGCCCCTGGCAGCTGCCTTGCCTGCAAGGTCCAGGCTGTGCGGTGGCCGGGGAGGGCAGGGCAGCCTGGCATACATGGTAGCTCCAAAATGAGCAAGAGGACCAGGCTGTGGGCCCTTTCCCACCCTGAGGCTGCCAGGAACGGCAGCCACGGGCGCAGCCTGTATCTGCTGCCCACGAACTTCTGGATTTATCCCTCTGGTCTGTCCTCGGGCCCACTAAGGTTGGCTGTGATGGTGACTAATGACTGTGAGGGGTTGTCAAACTGGGCTCCATGTGGTCCATATCAGCTGCAAGAACCATGTTGCAGTGGCTAAGAGTTCATCTGGCTGTAGCAAGAAAGAGCTGGAGCATTGGCCGAGCAATAGACCTTTCATCGAATCCCCACTGGGATACACTGGGGGTGCTTTGGTGAAGGACTTCCCACACAGGCCCTCCTCCTAAGGACCTTACACTGGACCAGCAGAGCTCCATAATAGCAAACCTTCACGTCCCCTGCTCTTGCTTCTGTGCAGGGAACCAGCCCCAGCAATTGTCTAATGATTGAGAAGGTAACCACTTTCGAACCTGCTCTGAGAGGCCAAGGATGAGGTGAGTCCCCCTGGGAGGGCTACAGGGATTTATGAGAGTCTATTTTAAACTCTTCCCGGCGGCTTTCTTGGGCCGCTGTGACGCTCATGCTCTCAGGGGTTTCGAGATCAGCTGTCTTGGCTGAGGAAAAGCATTTCTTTCCTGGTTCCTTCTACCTAGGTGTCCCTCAGCTGGTGCTGACTCAGTTGCTTGTTGGCAGCAGTATGCAAGGGGCTACAGGGCAGAAGCAGGAGGCAGGTGGGTGTGGAGGCTGTGAGGCAGCAGGAAGGCAGAGGCCTCTGTCCATACGTATAGGCCCTAGTGTGGCCATGTTCCTTGCCTAGAAGAGCGTTGCTCTTCCCAGGTGCATGTTTGTAGTAGATGCCGGCTGCCCTGTGGTGCCCACCCATGTGGAGAGGATTAAGTTCCAGAAAGACACATTTTTTTCTTCTCTTCCTCCTTGGAAGGAGGATCAAGGGGACTGGGTGACAGCTTGAAGATTCTGGGCGTGTGGACAGCCCCCTTCCTGTCCATTTCCCAGACAGTCTGGGAGATGTACACCATCTGTGGCAGCCCTGAGTCTCAAACCTCTAGCCTGCCCAGAAAAGGAGGCAGAGTGGGCCCTACCTCTCTATTCCTGGTGCCTCTGTCCAAGAGAGGGCTGGTGTGGGGCGTGTCAGTGGGCTGGAGGCTTCGTGGGAATAAGGCAGCCAGGACCAGCAAGAGGGATTGGGTTATCTTAGCTCATCTTTGTCTCTTACGCTTAACGTGAAATGAAGTTGTAGTTTCGAGGTCGGGACTCTGATCTCATCTCCACAGAGTCTCTGTATCACGATCTGAGACTTCAGCTATCCCCGCCACTCATATCTTGGGTCACTGATTAGATCAGTGCTAGATATAGAGTCAGAAATCAGTGTTTCAGGATGAGCTGGATCCCTGTGGGCAGGGCAAACCCTGCGAGGATCAGTGATATGGTAGAAGCATGGTTTATGGGACTAGCGAAGACCTTGGATTCAGGACCAAGTATAGTTAGGACTGAGGAAGGGATTTCTAACCTGGGAATATGTGTGTGACCAGCCCACAACCCCCCCCCCCAAGACTTTATTCTTTCATTTTCTATGTGATGTGTGTGTATGCGTGAGTTTTCTTAGAAGCACAGGCAAAATATGTGGCACTGGTGTAGCGTGAGGTGGCACTAGTGTGGCATGGGGTGGAGCAGTTAGAGTGGGCACCAGACATAAGCAACTACCGATTAGACCTATGGTAGTTCTCCTCTGTGTCCTCTGCTCTCCCGTCCTCTACTTTCTTCTCTCCATTTTCTCTTTTCCATCCCAGTCTTCCTTTCTCTCCTTCTTTGGTACCTCAGATCAGGTAATACTGGTGATCTACTGCAACTAATTGCTCTTCTGCTATGTCTATAAGTAAGGGGTCAGCAGCCATTGCCCTAGGGTCTCTAAGCTCTCAGAAAGGTTGCATCCCTCATCCTATGGGCCCTCAACACAGCTAAGTGCAGTGGGACATCATACTTTTGGAAGGGTGTGGAGATGATCGGTCACTGCCCCATGAAGAGGTTGGAGAAGAACCCTGAAGTTAGCTTTCATGAGATTTTTCCAACATGAATCTTCTTTGGAAGTGACCAAAGCCACTCTGCCATAAGGGTCAGGATCTTGTTTCTGAGCTGTGTACATCAGGAACCTGTCCACAGAGGACGCTCAGTGACAGCTGACTCATTACAAGGGACCTTGTAACAGCATCGTCAGCTTTACCCCTCTGGGAGTCTCTGTGCAAATGCGTATACAAGGATATCCTGTCCTGTATGCACAGGAGTCAGGCTGGGCGAAACTCTGTGTATGCGTACATGTGAGTGACTGCGGGAAGCTGTTCTGTGTGCACACATGTGACCTTAAGTGCCTGCATACAGGCCAGTGTGACAATTATGTGCCTGTATGTGCATGTTCACACATGCCAGGCATGGATGGGAAAATCAAAGCTTCTCCTGCCAGACCGCAGCCTCTGCTCCCTAGGGTCCTGATGGAGGAGAACAGAGAGTCCCCAACTCCTGATAACTAGGACAGCAACTCCTGCTGGATTATGCCCCCCTCCCTGCTTTCTTGCCATAAATAGCCCGGGGAACAAAGGAAACTGGGGATTTGGATTATTTACACAGTTAACATTTAGCAAGTTGTGGTCTATTTAAATTCTTCTTTATTAGATCGGGAAATTCCATGGCAGATACTCAGACATTAAGGAAACCTCCAAGACAGTAGCTCCCAGCTCCCACCATGGCCACTGGGTTCCCCCAGCTCCTTTCACCTACTTGTAGTCCTCTGACTCCTGTGCTTCTATTCCCATTCCCTGAGGTCACGCCCATCCCATCCTTCCCACCACATGCCCTCTGAGTCCTGCCTGCATCCCTTCATCTGTTGATCCAGATCTTTTTCATTTGGGCCATACAGTCTTCCTCCACGTGCCAAACCTGCCCTGGCTCACAGTGCTCTGTCACATGGGCTGATAATCAAGGCCCCATGATCTAGGACTGTGGCAGAGGATTTGACTGGCCCATCTATAGTAAGCAACCTGCCAGGCATTTGGTCCCAGGGTGGGGTGAGGGGGGTGAGAGGCAAGTTAAATAGATAGGAGGTCCTGAAGCTATGGGAATGGAGCCATGGAGGACAAATCTTCTCTGGAAAGGGGTCTCCAAGGTGTCCTGGTCCTGAGCTGGCTGGAGTCACATTAGCTATGTTCTTTAAGGTTATTTATATAGGTCCTAGAGCCTAGATAGAACTGGAACTCAGGACTGAATGGTTCCAAGAGGCTGCTTCTGGCTCAGGTGAGATAGGGAAGCTTTCTGCTCCTTCAGAGCCATCAAAAATGGCGACTTCTGCACTTGATCTTAGCCAAAAGGCTGAGAAGCAATAAAAAACAGTGACTTCTAAATGTCTTCAGAGAAGAATTTTCACTGTCTTGGGAGTGCCCAGAGAAGCTTCTAGTATGAATGCTGTTGGGCCAGGTGGCCTTTGAATCTCTCCCCATGTAGCAAGGAGAACCTTAGGTAGAGAAAAGACTGAAGGTCTTGAGGCTCAGCAGACTGCAAAGTCCCTTCAGAGGGCAAACCTTCTGGTTTAGGGGTTTGCAGTGTCTGGGACGCACCACCTGGGGAGGTCCTGTTCCTGGGAATGGGGCAGACCATCTTCTAAACCTTCAGACTGTCATGGTTGAGAGCATAAGGAAAGCTTGAAAAGCAGAAAGGAACTGTGGAACGAGAAATAGCAGATGTTTGGGGTCCTGGAGAATTGACCTGGCATTCTTGCCTTCTTGAATGGGGTTGTTACTTGTCAGCTTTTTTTTTTTTTTTTTTTTTTTTTTGGACATAATACCTGACACAATTTAAAGAAGGAAAGGTTTAATTTAGCTCACAGTTCAGGAGGCTCAGGCCATGCTTGGCTGGCTCAAAGGCAGAAACATCATGTGAGAATAGCGTGGTAAGGGAAAGCGGCTCACCACCTCATGACGGGGCCAGGAGCGAGAGAGAGAGAGAGAGAGAGAGAGAGAGAGAGAGAGAGAGAGAGAGAGAGAGAGAGAGAGAGAGAAGAGAGAGAGAGAGAAAGAGAGAGAGAGGAGGAGAGGGAGGGAAGGGAGAAGAGGAAAGGAGAGGCAAGGGGAGGTAAAATGAAGAGAGGAGAGGAGAGGAGGGGAGGGGAGGAGCTGGAGGGAGATAAACCCTCCCAAAGTAGGCCCCTGGTGACCTGCCTCTTCCAACCAGGCTTCACCTTTTAGCAGCACATTTATCTGTGAACACGTGAGCAGATCAGTCAGCTGATGAGCACAGCACCCCAAGATTCAGTCACTTCCAAAAGCAGCACTGCAACATGTTAGGCCTTTGGGGACACTTTATATCTAGGCCACAACATTTAGCCAGTCAGGGAGTCAGAGGCAGGAGCTCTCCCTGGGAAAAGGACACTGTAGCCGAGGCTGTAGGGCCCTTGAGAACACCGACTAGAGACATGTTCTGTAGAAAGAGTCTTCTTTAAGCCCTAATCTCTGCTGAAATCACCCTTTTTATCTTCTTTGTTCTGAAACCAGACTGAGCGTGTCTCCGTACAGCGAATACAAAGCAGTCCCCTTGTAATGGGTGTCTGGCTTGCAGGTGACAGTGGAAGCTTGAGCAGTGCCTAAGGAGCCCAGGTGCACTGCACTGTCAGGGTCACTGGCCCAGGTCAGCCACCTTCACTTCTCTCCCAGTTATCTCGGCCGGGCGTCCTGCTCACAGCACCTTGCCCAAGGAGGAGCCTGCACCCACCATGAGGGTCCTGGGAGGAGCCTGCACCCACCATGAGGGTCCTGAGGAGAAGGGGCCAGGAAGGGCCCAAGAGCCTCTCAGAGCTTGCCTCCTGGCCGTCTTGTAGAGGAAGGGAGATGGCTTCTGGGAGTTGGGGAGGACAGTGACCTGAGAAGCAGGCAGTAGAAACAAAGGTCACCACATCCTGGGCCAGAGACCAAGTCCAGACTTTAGCTATTAGCGAAGCTCATGTTAACAGCTTGATGAGCAATCCATCCCCCTCCAGGCAAGTGGGGTGCGGGCTGGGAGGGGGGGATTTTCTCTTCCAGACTGCAGTCTCAGGACTTCTATCTCCAAACGGCAGCTGGGTGGGTGGGGAGAGGGTTCCAAAGCTTGCTGCCTATTAGCACCTCCGTGCTGGCCCTGCCCTCGGGGTCTGTCCCTGCTGCCACCTCTGGGTCTATGTTTCTGATTACTGGCCCCAGCTGCACAGCATTAGTTGCATTTTTCCAGGATGAATCTTGGTCATGACTTCCTGCCACGGGTCTGAACCAGCTGCCTGCCTTTGCTGCCTGCTTCTCATCCTGGTCCCCTAGACTACCCAAATCACCCTCTTCCCTAGAGAGATCCTCCCGGAGGATCTGGTCACAGGGATCGGGGCGTCTCTCAGGGCAGGGGCAGGGTGCAGCCACTGCTCACCAGGTAGAACTCACCTCTGACTCTTCCCCTTCAGAGTGGGCAAATAGGACTTAGATCTTAGCGCAGGTACTTCTATCACCGCATAGGCTAAGGCCTGGGTCATGCTCCAGGAAGGCTTCTAAGGCCAAGAACATCACCTTTGACTTTCCAAAGTCTTCCCTTCTCCAACACAGAGCCTCAATTTTAATGAAGCCACCGTCTCCAACCAAAGCCACTCAAATCTCCTTTCTCCGGTTTTCCACGGTTCTTTTGGTTAAAAAGCTGAGGGAAAGTACCAAGTGGATAGACTCAGCATCAACCTGGAGTCAGTAAGCTCCCTAATCTGCAAGTATGGAATTGCGGGCTCAAGAATGACTTCTACATTCATAGTGGCCTGCAGGTCCTGTGTGATTTGTATGTATTTGTGCATGGGCTCAGGACAGGGGAGACTCTGACAGTTTTTCTTAGAAAGAAACTGAAGTTGGAGTAGGAAAGTACTGGAGCCAGGCTTGGGACCACACAGTTCATTGAGTTTGGTTCATTGAGCTTTGTTCTCTTCTCCAAACCCAATCAGATTTGTAGAAACTCTGACATTAGACCTCAGCCTGGAACCCTCTCCCCTCTCTTTATGCCTCTCAGTTTCCAAGACAATACCCCAAGAAGTCTGACAGCTCTGTCCTAGGTCCAATTTTGACTGTCCCTTCCCTGCCCTAACACCCTGCTCTCAGTCACGGCCTTTGGCCTACGACTGGGTCTGTGGTCTGACATAAGTCTCTGAAAAGGAGGACCACAATCTGAATGTGGAATGCAGCTTGCTTTGGCATCCCTAGTGCCTGGGCTGACTTGGTATGTAGTAGAAGTCAAGCGGGCAAGAAAGATCAGCAGCAGGAGAAACGAGGCAGAGAGTACCATGGCGAAGTAGCTGCCCTGGGCTGGGGTGGCCTCAGCCAGTCAGGGAAATTTACTTGTAGTATGAAGAAGGTAGAAGCAGGGAGTTAGACACAGGAGCTCTCCCTGGGAAAAGGACACTGTAGCTGAGGCTGTAGGGCCCTTGAGAACACTGACTAGAGAAATGTTGGCAGTGGTACTGGGGGCCACACACTCAGTAGGATCATAACCTGCTGTGGCCTTTGCTCCTGCTGTAGGCTAGGGCTGCAGAAAGGGGACCAGAAGCTTCCAGGGACCCAGGGCTCCTGTGACTGTCCTTTACCTGGGACACTGTAGGAATGCTGGACATCCCAGACAGCAGCAGGGCTTCTGAGAGATGGGCACATCAGTTCTCTCAAATGCCTCCCTAGCTCTAGGTGATAGATAACATGGGGCAGGAGGTAGAACTGTTGCTGTAAGGAACACCTGGCCCTGTGGAGATGCTGCTCCTGCCCTTGGGTTGGCCCCTCTTTGGTGTATGTCATATTGACGTATAACCCTCAGTCTGTGTTGCCCTGGAACTAATGGTTTTATTTCTTCAGTCATTTCGTTATTTTAGGCAAATGTTAGCTGTCCCTTTAATTATCCACAAGGAATCGCCAACAGTTACATTTGGTGCAGTTGAGACTATGAATGAAACTTGTGTTTGTCTCTTTCAGTCTAGGTTGGTTTTAGCCTTCTCTGCTTGCTGGATGGCTAGCAGCAAGGTGCTATGTGTGCGGTCAGCTAATGAGAACATAGTGTTGGTTTGCCTGGGCCATGTCAACACCAGGTTGGAACTAGGTGGAACCCAACAGCATTCTGCATGACTAGGAAGAGCCCCTGTTGGAAGACAGTTCTTCTGGCTTTTGTCACATACCTAATGAAACAGACCATTCATTATCTTTAGTTGATAATAGATTGCATCATCTTCTTTGATGCTCTAGACCAAGCCAGGGGTCACTACAGACTCTTTTCCAGAGGTAGGTTACCTAGGGTCCCGCTGTAGTGACTGCAAAGCAGTGCTGCTATCTCCAGTGGTTCTCTTTCAGACCACAAGTAGACAAGAGGAGCATCATTCCCTCTGAGAACTTTTCATGAATTAAGATTTTCCTGGGCTGCCTACCTCATATAAGGTCAAGGGTCAAAGTCAAAGTCCACCTTCCTCTCCTTGAAGCAAACTCTTTGTGTTTCTTTCCCTGAACATTTTCATTCCACCCTGCCTAGTCCTGGTGTACACATGGCCAATCTGCATAGGATACTGGCATGCCTGAGACATCTTGTCCTGAGAGGCTCCACCTCCTCATTGAGGCTTCCAGAGGTGAAAGCACCATAGCGGATGAGGCACAGGTAATGTGAGGGACAAGAAGCAAGGTCATGTCACCTTCACCTGCCCTGATGCTGGGCTTCCTCCTACCATCTAGCCAGATGACTCAGCCTAAGATCAAGAGCAAACAGATCTCTTGGATCAACAGATCCGAGGGTCCTGCATTATGTCTGAGGGCTCAGGGGGTGGAGCGAGGCTCCCTTTTGTCTTGGGTCATGGTTGTCTACCTAAGGCCACAGGGACAGGGGTTCTGAAGGAAAACCTTCTGTCTTCCCTATCACCAGCCATACTCCTGTGACTACTTTCACCATCTTTCCATCAAAGTCTCCTAAAGCCGCAGAGTCAGATCTTGGAAGTGTGAACAGGCGACTTTTCTGGGCTATGACTTTAAATCTGAGTCAGTAAATGTTGAGAGATAGTGGAAGAGAAATGAGGGGTGAGTGGAACTTACGCCTGTGTTTGGATCCACCAGACCAAGGCATTTCCGCTCTCCTGTCCCCCTCAGCTCTGGGTACATGGGAATGGCTTTGAAGCCTCAAGTATCTTGTTCTGTCGCACCACGAACAACCAGCACTGTGAGCTTGTCTCCTAGCCCTACCAGGTGATACCCTGCATGATTTCAGTTTGGGCTTTTTGTCTTTCCAGAGTCTATGGGTCTGTCTAGCTACTTTCCAGGGCCTCCCCCAGCCTGAGAAGAAACCCTGGGCTACAGAGTCCTTCTTTCAGCTATTGGGGCTTTCTCTTCAGCCTCGAGCAAATAACCATTCCAACAAAAACCTCCACAGCTCCCCAAGAACTTGCCATAATTTATAGGCACCAAGCAGTCCAAATCCATATAGAGGAAAGGAACATTCCTCCCCAGGAAGCTGCTCAGCGGGGGTGGGGGAATGCTGGCGGGGAGGGATGACCTATTTACCTAAGAACTGAGGAAAGACAACAGGAGGAGGGTGATGAGAGGTGATTTTATCCCTGCTTTTCCTTCTAAGGGGGCCAGTTGTCTCCAATGTCAGGACAAAGGATGGCTACTAGTTTTTATTTGCTCAAATGGTGGTTTTCTCAGAACAAAGGAACTATTTCTTCTCGAAGACAAATTGGAAGCATTTCCTTTAGACAAATCCAGAAAGGTCTGTAACTTTTAAATTTGTTTTTCCAGCATCTATACCCATCCTACAGTTTAACTTTCACTATAAAACCCCCGGGGGAGATTAGGTGTTCTCATCCCATTTAATGAATGAAGAAGCTGAGGGTCAAGGAGATTAAGTCGGGTCTACTCTGATGGGAAGGAGACGAGGCCGGATGCAGAGCTAGGTCTCCAGCCTATACTTCATGCTGGGGGCGGGGGCAGAGCAGGACCCCTAGAGGCAGGAGAGCAAGCACCTTGCAGGGGCTGGTTAGGCTTAGTGGAGCCACACCGGAGCGGGAGGGGTTAAGCGCCACACTGCGCACGCAGTCGTTCCAGCACCACCCCTCCCCCTTTTCTCTTCCTTTTCCACTGAGTTGACCTTTAAATTATGGCATCAGCTGCGGTGCCAGACACGCTGCGATTTCCCCTCACTCCATCTGCCTTGCCTTTCCACTGGCGCAGTCTCCGCATTCCCTCCCCGCTTCTCTCTCTCTCTCCTTCCCTCTCCTCTGCCTCCATCAGCTGCCTCTCTCTCCGAGTCCCATTCACAAAATCCCAACCGTGCCGGCAGGCTCTGCTGCAGGTGGCAAGGGCATTGCTAGCATTCTCCCAGGGCTGAATCTCTCTGCTTCCCTCCCCACTCTCAGACACTCCTGCTGGGCCTTACCTCTGCCTGGGTCTAATGCCCTCCTCCCTGCCAGACTGCAAACCTTTCCAGGTCTCCCCACCAGTGCCCTGTCTGACCCTTTCTGCTCCCCTATCTGCCTCTAGCCTCAGCCTTCCCAAAGCCTGGAGTAAGGATGCACCCTCTGCTTAACGTTCATTTGCATTTGGCCCAAGGCTTAAACTATGTTTTTTTTTTTTTTTTTTTTTTTTTTTTTTTTTTTTTTTTTTTTTTTTTTTTTTTTTTTTTTTTTTTTTGCTATGACTGTAGAATATAGCAGACATTAAATCTTATTGGTTTAATTTTCTTCCAGATAATAGTGCAGGCTTTGATTTTTTTTTTTAAACTACGGAAAAAGTGTCAAAGAAAAGTGGAACATTAATCAAGGGACTTTGATGAAAGGAATGAAAGTGTTTTCCTAAGAGCCCAACATGTGGTGCAGCTGCTGGTGGATATTTAAATGACATTTTTCATATGTTGCTATAAAAAATCTCTTTGAGTCGATTCTGGAAATATATTCCAATTTGCTACAATGCCAGTGGTTTTAAAATTATTTAGAAATAAAATGTGTTTATGATTTCTGCTCTACTTTATATATTTGTCCGCTTCAGGCCTACTTTCTTGTAGGAGGGCCTACCCTGTCCCCCCAGAAGCTGTGGGACTCTTGAGGACAGGATCCACCAGGCTGGGACCCCAAAGATGGGGACTTTTTGCGGACTTTAGCCCTGCACATCTTTCTGTCTCAGAGGTTTCAACAGCTACAGAAAAAGTCAAGTGAAAAGGACAAAGAAGGTAATAGGGAATGCCGTTATGCATCAGAAAGGTCTGGGGAAGCCTTTTAAAAGGTGTGATACCTTCTGTAAATTCATGCAACTGCTAGGCTCCATGACAAGCTTAACATTGGAGAGAGTGAAATCTACTGCTGGGAACCCTGGGCTCCCAGCCACCCTAGTGCAGAGGTTATCACAGCAGAGAGCAGGGACCTCCAGGCCTATCTGGGCTGGAGAGTCCTGAGTTTTAACCTCATATATATATACAGCTGACTGGGCTGGGGAATCCCCAGAACTATGTTCTTCCCTGCCCTTTTCTTGGGATCCCTTTTTCAGACCCTTCAGGGCTGCCCAAACTCCTGTCCTCTGAAGGACCAGCTTGTCTCTCTGGACCTTGCTGTCCTTGGGAACTTTGCCAGTACAAGTGTCAGGGGAAGCAGATGGACTTCCCAGAGGCCTGCTGTGCTGTGTACGCACCGAGACCCTTCTGCCCTGGTCCCTCCAGTGCAGGGCAAGGCTGGCCAGAAGCAGTGGGAGCACTTAGATTGGATTCCAGAGCCAAAGGGGCTCCACAGGTCTTCCCAAGGGCCAAGAAGGTGAGTCAACTGGGGCTCATTGTCCTCTGAAGCTGCGTGGCCCTTGGGGAAGATGAACTGTGGCCAAAAGTCTTTCTTAGCCTGGCCTTGGGCCCGGGGCTTTGGCAGTTAGTCCTGTACATGTTGGCCAGTGGGGGGCATAGTCTCCTCAGTTTTCTTATTTCCACTGTACTAGTCCTTTGGACCAGAGGAGATACGCAGGATGCTAGGAACTCCTTCGCTGCCAGGGGCTCCCTGGGAGCTGGGGGCAGGAAGACGCCCGTCTACAGTCTGTCCGGAATCTCGGTTCCCAAGCTGCTCAGATCCTCTGTGCTGGCCTTTTGTTCCCTGACTCCCCCTCTCCATGCTGGCCCACGTGCTTCACAGGGGCTTCTCTATCGGGACTATGTGGCATGACGGAGGGAAGACGCCTACCCCATTGCAAACTCAAGCCTTTCCTCTTCTCAAACCTGCTTCTCTTGATCCTACTCCTTGCAGTTCTACCTTGTACCTTAAGGGTCCAACCTCTATGTGTCTGCCTCTTGGTCTTTGCTCTGAGGAAACCCCTTTGTGTGGGCCCAGAAGAGGCCTGGCCACCCCCAACACACACCAAGCGCCTCTCTGTGTAGTTGTAGAGAACTTCCGAGCTGACACTTGAGATGCAACAAAAGGGTAGAGTTTTGCCTAGCAGGCTACGTAACTCTGTGGCTTTTGTCTTACATCCTTGTTGGACTGTGAGCCCTGGGACAGGATGGTGGGGACCCGCACTCTTTGTTTTTCTGATATTGTTGAGTGCAGGTGGGTTCTGAGGAGATGCTAGTGGAAAGATCTGGAGTAGCCTCGTAGAGAAATGGGGCTCGTGGAGCCCAGCAGATTCGTGGTTGATTGATCTCATTTACCTGCCGATGATAATTCTTTTGCCTGTAGCAACATAGGAATGAAATATAAAAGGTGTCTGGTGGGGGCCCTCAGGAAATATTCCTTTCCATCAAAAAAAGAAACATACTTAGGGAAGCACAGGGGCCAGGGTTCCGTTCTTGTACCTGCCTGCCACACTGGCCCACTCTCGAGCAGGCTGAGCTGGTGATGGAGTCCGGGGGTGTTGGTGCACACCTGGAATCCCTGCACTTGGGAGGCAGGAAACAGGAGGATCACTATGAGTCTGAGCTGCATAGTGAGATCCTGCACAAAAGAAAGAGAGAGAGAGAGAGAGAGAGAGAGAGAGAGAGAGAGAGAGAGAGAGACAGGCACCAGAAGGTGGGTCCTTGCTGTCCTCTGCATGTATTCTTGCCTCCACAAGACACTACGAATTCTTGTAGCAGCTGGGGACAGAGATGTAGCATAGAGGAGGAAGAGCTAATTGCCTCTTGAAAGCCTGAATTCCAGTGAACTTCTTGGAATAGCTGATGACCAGTTTTTCTCATCCTGTAGTCTGGCTGGAAGTGGGATGTCGTGTTATTTATAACTGTAAAGCAGGCACCTGTATAGTTGGTAAGAGTTGGTGGTAGGGACCTGGAGAAATGCCCACAGCTGATACTGAACTAGCACTGGGGATTTCAAAGAGTGATCCCTCCCTCTCTTCTTCCCTTTCCAGAGGGGAGTGATCTGAGGTTTGTTGACCACCTCTGAGACTACATGAGGTGGCCAAGACTGTCTTGTCGGGCCGTTTTGCACCCTCTGTAGGATAACACATAATATAAAGGCTCATCCGATTGTCCTTCCTTCCCCCTTCCCCTGCTATCTTTGTGTGTGATGACAAAGCCTTCCTTGGTCTTCTCACCTCATGTTGAGAGCAGTCACTAGCAAGGTAACAGGAACTGAGGGCTCATGAGAAAGAATTCCAAGGTCTGCCCTGGCTCCAAACTAATTAGACCACAGGGGCTTTTGACAGGGAAGGAATGCTGCAGGACCTCGCATGGCCTGAGCAGTATACTGTAGGACTGAACATCATTGGCAGAGGGACTGCTCTATACAGTTGAATGCAATGGCATGGTATTAAGTCAGCAGCCTGTCTATACCCCAGCATCTACCCTTGAGGATATTGGCAACCAAAGGCCTGGGATGACTGGGGAGAGAATTCCAAGCAAGTGCAAGTATGTAGTGTGGCCTTGCCTAGCCAGTGCTCCTGAACTTTTTCCTAGCAAGAAGCCAGTGTAACTAGAGCTCCATAGAGTCAGCTATTGCCTGTGCCCTGGAGTTGGGGGTTTTCTGTGCCCCTATGGGAGCTGAACATAGCACGGAAGCAAAAATCCATCGTTCACCATGAACCAGCAGGTGGAAAGATGCTTGAGCCCCAGCTAGAGGGTCGGCTGTAAAGCGCCACCAGAAAACTTCGGAGAAGCTGCTTGGTGCACAGCTACAAATGAGCAACCCGCAACATTTTCTGTTTCTGTTTTAGACTCAAGTATCTTAAAGGCAAAGAGGCCATTTAGAAGGCAGGTGTAGAGCTGGTGCTGTCCTCAGTGAGAGGCTAGCACCAGGTGACCCGTCACTCCTGTGCAGATTACCCTCACATTCAGATTTTCATGGAATCTTTTTTTTTAATATATATATTTAGTATAGCATCTACAGCAGTGGTTCTCAACCTTTCTAATGCCGTGACCCCACAATACAGTTCCCTATGTTGCGGTGACCCCAAATCAAAAAATAATTTTGGTGGCTACTTCAAAACTGTAATTTTGCTACAGTTATGATTCAGAATGTAAATACCTGATATGCATTATGTATTCTCCTTGCTACAAATCAAACATAATTTAAACATAGTGATTAATCACAAAACACTATTTAATTATATGTTGAGAAATGTTTATTACTAATTCCAATAAATAACATTTCACCATGGCATAGCATGGGTTTAAATATGTATTTTCCGATGACTTTAGGTTACCCCTGTGTTTTGGTTGTTCGACCCCCATCGGGTTGTGACCCACAGGTTGAGAACCGCTGGTCTACAGGGTCTCACTACACAGATAGGACTTGTAGTGACTCTCCTGTCTTCAGCCTCTCAAGCACTGGGATTACAGGCTCATGCGCCACCATGTGCAGTCTCAATTGATGTCTCACCATGCCCTAGAGTCGGGGCCGGCACGGCACACTGGGGATCAAACCCCGGTCCCTGCACATGCCTAAACAGGCGCATTAGTCCACTGAGCTATCTGGCCAGCCCTTTCTTGGAATCTTGACCATTTGCTTTTCTACTACCAGCCCACAGACTCTTTGCAAATATGCTCTGCTGTGATATCTCCAGGGTGACCAGCTGCCTTGCCAGAGTCTTGGGCTCCCACTGCACTCCCACCTTTAGATCCTAAAGAAGCAATGTTATGCAGTCTTGGGGTTTGGATTCCTAAGCCACTGCTGAAGAGGCTGAGATGATGCCACCTGCACTGGGGTGTGGGAACTGGGATGCAGTCCTGCAATACAGGGACTGAAGCCATGCCATTAGTCGTCAAACTACTCAAATACAGAGTGAATGGAGCAGAGGGCTTTTACATTTTTTCAAATTAAAAATATTTCCCACTGCATGGATTCCTTTGTGTGAATATTTGTTGTTCTCTTCCTATCTCCCAGCCATGTTGAAAATTCAGCTATCCCATTTTGTGAGCACACACACAAAAGCATGCATCTGACTTACTCTCTGGAGGGAGAGACCAAGTGGAGGATGAGGTGAACTCTCTGGTGAGGGCTGGTGCTGGAAAGGAGTGGGGAGAGGGGGTGCAGGATGCAGGTGAGAAGGATGGGTGGGGACTATCAGATAAGAGAGGAATGGGGTATCCCCTCAGCCCCATGGCTAAGGCAGTGTTGCCATAACTGATGGACATAGTTGTGGGACAGACTTTAATGGAAGTCACACATATACTGTCTTCTCCTCTACCTGATGAGGGAGTATGAATCCTGGTCAGCAGGGACCTGCCAGTCAGATGGCCAGGTGATTTCTGGACTTGGGAAGTTTTGTGTCCGTTGACTGAGATAGAAAGTTGAAACACGAATGTAAAGGAGTAGTACTGATACTTAAGATACCTAATCATCTTTGAACCTGTACCTGAGCACTTATGACAGGGCAAAAAGAGACGAAATAAGATTCTTTTCCCAGGGAACTGGAACAATAGAGCCTTGAGTTCCTAGATCCTCATCTCCAGGCCTTGTCCACTTAGAAATGAACTAGTAATGTTTTTGGAAAAAGAAATATCCCACTATCCCAACTCCCAGTACCAAGATAAACATCCAGTAGAAATCAGGGCCTTCTTTTGCTAACGGCACAACTACATAGCTTTCTTATGTCCTTGGCTTCCTCTCAAGACAGCTCTGGTTGTGAATTCCTTTAAGATTATATATTTGGTTTCCCTAGAAAATAGAGGCTGAGGCAAAGCTTTGGCGCTAGATACTTTAATTCAGAGGTGACAACCCAGGGCAGAAAAAGTGAGACAAAGCAAAAGTAAGGCAGTAGAGAGTGGGGAACAATGCAGGATGAAATTTTATTGCCCTGGCTATGGCTTCTTTACAAACAGATACAGCTGACTAAGAGGTAGGCGCATCCCATCTGTTAGGCAAAGACATCTCTCTGCAGGCTATATAGAAACTGTGCCTTACAATAGTCCATTGAAAGGAAAAAGGAGAAAATTGTGTCTAAAGCTCTCTTCCATCTACTCTTTCACAACCCATCTCATTGGGCACTATTTAGCCTGAACTTCCTAGTGGTACCATTTCAGCATCTTCAGCAGTGACTCAGAGATCCAGGCCCCAGACTGTACATCATTGCTTCTTTAGGATCTGAAAGTGCACCGGAGACTCTAGCAAGGCAGCTGGTCACCCTGGAGGTATCACAGCACTGCATATTTGCAAAGAGTTTGTGGGCTGGTAGCCAAAAAGAAAATGGTCAAGAGTCCATGAAGTTCTGAATGTGAGGGTGATCTGGCTGCAACATCTGTCACCCAGCCTTGATTTGCTCACCTGGCTGGCTAAGAAGGCATTCCTTTCCTTCCTCAGTGCTCCATGTGTGTCTCCCTGGAAGCTGTTAATTTGGTCAAAGAGGATGATCACTCTGGAGAGAGGAAGACTGCTTCTTTGGTTAAGAGTACATAAATAACTGTATTGCCCTGCTAGAACCTCCAAACAACCTCTAAGGATAATCTAAGGAGGTATACAAAATGTGTCAGATAAACAGAGAGGGTCCTAGAGAGAGGAGAATGAGAAGGAGGCATCCCTGCAGAAAGACAAGGTCCTGGAATATCATGGAAGGTCAGGGAAAAGGGAGCTCTAGGAGAGAAAAGATGAAGGTAGAAAATTGAGAGCTTCATGTAAATGGAAGTGGCCAAAGTAAAAAGACTCAGCACTTCTGAATAGGGAGCTCTTCTAGGAAACTGCTTCTGAATAACACAACACATTGAATTAGAATGCTTCCAGCCAGTGTACACTGCTGATTGTACTGAACAGATCTTCCTTTTCATGCACACCTGTGTAATAATATGGTGGCCATACATTCTTCCTTTCCATGAATCCTTGCCCTTGCCTTTCTAATGTAACACTGAAGATCTTCCTATCAAGGGATGAAATTTTTCCCCTGCCTCTTGAATCTGTGTTGAATGTATGACTTACTTTAGACAATGAGACGTTAGTAAATCTGGTGCATGCAGACTCGGAAAACAAGCTTAAACATTGAGATCGGCCTTTAGCTAAAGTTTAGAACTCTGAGGCTACTGTAAATGAGTTTCAGCTGCCCATGGGAGTATGAGAAACCACATAAAAGAACATGGAGGTGTTCTAGAAGACACAGGGCAGGGTACCATTGTCTGTCTCGTTGCTGTCTGTCCTATCAGCTAACTGTAGACACAGAATGAAGCCCAGTGGAAATCAGCTGAACCAGTCCAGATCAGAATTACCAACCTTCCTGAAGAATCACACAATAAATTAAGTGGTAGTCATTTTGAACCACTAAACCTTGGAATTGTTTGCTGTGCAGCAACCTGAGTACTTAATATGTGCTGAAATTATACATTGTGCTTAATAAAGATTCTCAGAACAAATCTGAGTTTCATAGAATCCAATAAAGAGAACGGTGTTGAATTAAGAAGAAATGAGGATATTGATGAGGGATTGCCAGAATGGGTGTTGGTGACAATGATGATACTGTAATGGTAATGATGACGAAAGTATATAATGGCTTTTGTGAAGGAGATGCTGCATAAACATTATGGTTTTGGTTAATATTAATGGAATGGGTGATGATGATGGAAACGAATGATAGTACCTTACTGATTTGTGGTGGAGATGTTAATAGTAACAGTAAAGATAACTTGGGATGATTGTGGTGGTAATATTGGTGATGGAGTGGCAGTAATGACTGTGTTTTATGGTGGTGATGACATGATGGAGTTAGAGCCAGTGATAATGAGGGCAGTGCTGATAAGAATGATTGCATTTTTACTGGATGGAGGCAATGTCGGTAATGACAGTGGAGCCCATGGTGATGGCGGCGATGAACACGCTGTTCAGGGCGATGGATATGATGGTTGGCACCGCCATATTTTCTTCTGCTGCCTTGTAGATGTCCTCAGTCGTTGATGGTGAGTGCACGCCTTGGCCTGCATCTTTCCTTCCCATTATAACTCAACAGCAAACCTAAATCCTCTGTAAGAGGGATTTTTCTGGGCAAATAATTTACGGGTTGGGAAGCTTAGAACTCATGGCGCTAATTTCTCTTTTCCTTTTATTAACTAGAGCCAGGATAGAAGTAGCAGAATCAAGGCTTATGCTGTGAGCACTTCCTGCCTCTCTGAAGGCACAATGAAAGAAAAGGCACATGGGTCCTACAGAAAGACCGGCCAGCCACTGGAGGAAGGAAAGGCAAAGCCATAGCCCCTCAGCCTAGAAAGCTCTGGCCTGGTTCTCTAGGAACCGCAACAGCTTGCTTTCTCCCATGAAGGAGCCCAGGGAGAGAGACACCACGAGGATGGCCAGACCCAGCTGCTACAGAGATGCATGCGTGGGGAAGACTTCAAGGGAACCAAGGCTCAGTCTTGACGGGGCTCCGCGTGCTTATTATATCTGCCCCCCAAAGATGGGAGGAGGAACCCACTCTTGCTTTGTGAGGCTCTTGGTCACAGAGCTCACTGCAAGCTGGAGATGGGAGAGAGTGAAAGGAGAGGCTGACGACAGGCTGCTGGTGTGGGGGGCAGTGTGATGATCCACAGGGCCATATGGAGGTCAGACGTGGGGAGGACAGGGCTGGCCAGAGCTGCCCCAGCTGCAGTGCAGCTGTTTACTGACCGGTCATACAGACCTCTCAAAGACCTGGGGCTGCTGCAGTGGTTTTATCATCCAGGACAGGCCTTTTTGCTCATTAGCTAGGTATCGTCCTTTTATTCCAGCTCACTCTTAAGACCCAGCTCTGGGAGTAAGTCGTAGTCTTCTCCCTGGCAAAATAAGACATATACTCCTTCCTGCATTTGCTGAGTGTTAGAGGACCACCTGGGTCCCCACTGCAGCATGCAGGGCTGGGAATGCCTCTTCCATGTGGAGAGAGCCCCCTTCTCAGACATGAAGCTGGAAAAGACCCACGATGGGGGTCCGCAGAAGAGCAAAGTGTGCAAGGGAGGATTAATCACTGATTAGGGAAGGACTGAGGAAAGTGAACGTAGAGGAACCTGCAACGTCCAGGGTAGGAAATCAAACCTTGAAAGAGGTTTCAAAAGCTCTGCAAAGGAAGAAGACATGCGACTTCTTCGATGTAGCATCAACTACATCTTTGGAAAACTGCAGAATTTTTAAAATGGATTAGTATCTTTAGCCATCTTGAAAATATGCTTATTTCTATACCTGGGCTTGCTCAGCGGAGAGGCACTTGTACTAGAGGCGAATTGGGTGTGAAGCGCATCAGGGCCATCCACATCAAGGGCTGTGCTCTGCATGGAGCTGCCTCCTGCCAGGAAAAGGGGTGTCTTCTCCTGATTTGAGAAAGACATATTGCAGGTTAGTGGAATCTTTACTTCTACTGTGCATGGAGTATCTACTCAACCATGGGGTGCTTCCTTCACTGGGCTCTGACTTGGCCCAAAGTTATATAGCCCATTAGTTGGAAAAGACATCTGTACAGTATCTTCCAAGCATTTTGCTCCTCGAGTCCTGGAGTTAATCAAGTCAGCCAGATATCTGCAGCCAACAGACTCAGACCCCTCTTCTTAGAGTCAAGAGAGAAGGAGACCAGACCATGATTTCACAAATGGTTGCTTAAGCATCTCCTGTGAAGAGTCATAGTGAGAGTATATGGCAGGTCAGGTCAGATACTTCCACATGAAAAAGTGACACATAAAAATGTGAAGTGCTAGATGTAGCAAGAGAGTGGGGACAGGGAACTTGTGGTAAGCTAAGAGTTTGTAAAAGGCATAAAGCAGGAAGAAACTTGGGTATGGAAACTTCTGAAAACTAGAGTGGCTGGAGTAAGTGCCAGGGTGAGGGTGCACAACCTGATACAGGAGTGGGATGCATCCAGGGACCAGAGCACGCAGGGGTTTGTGAGTCATGAAGGATGCTGGCCTTTACGTCATGGGACTTGGAAAGTATCAGAAGGATTTTAGTGAAGACTGAGACATTCTCAGGTTTGTGCTGGAAAATTTCCCTGTGATGGATGCTTGGTGAGGCTGCAGCGGTAGGGAGGTAGTGGGATTCTGACTGTCCTCGAAGTGGTGATAAGAGCCTCAGGCTTTACCTCCTGTGCCCTCCATCTCCCAGGAAGCTCCAGGTGTTCCTCTCCAGAGTCTGTGATCACCACATGTGGACGAGAAGGCCCTGGGGAGGGCAGCACCAGCAGGCACCTAGAGCTGAGCTGGCAACTTGAAAACCACTGTCTGCCTGTGATTCTCCTTTCTACCTCGGAGGCTGTGCCTCGGCATCTGGAGCCTCAGGAGCCCATATTCGCTCCAGGGAATGAGATAGGCATAGAAGTGATCTCAGAGGGTTACAGAGACCCCAGGGGAGCAGAACAACAACAGAGCTATGTTACATACAGCTGTGGTGTCCTGGGAGGATAGTATTTGGACAAAAGAGGCTGGTGTTGGGAACCCAGGGGATGAACAAGATGAACGACAGAGAATGCTGTAAATGCAATATAGTCTTTCCAGCCTTACCGTTAATAGAGCCACCAGCCTGGCCTTGGGTATTGTTGATGGATTTCTTCTAGCGAGGTAAGAAAACTTCAAGGGCAACTACTAACAGCACCCTTGTCCATACGGTTCATAAAAGCCAGGAGGCATAGCGAAATGGGCCTAAGAAGAAAGCAGGCCTTAAGAACTCGGGGCCTGAGAGCCTTTCCTGATGGTAGAGGGTTTCTGGAAGGCAGTGATTTCCAGGAGGCCAGGACCTCTCTACCTAAGGTGAACTTTGAATGGGGTCCAGGGAGACCTCAGATATCCGATCTTTTAAACATCTCCTATCCCACACACTAAGTGGGCTGGAGGGGCTTGGAGGGATTTTGAGGGTGCAACTGGGGCTAAGTTAAGACCAGAGTTAGGTAGGGGTCAGTCTGCATTCAGGACAGAGTACTGTGAGGTCAGGCTTAGGAGATACTCAGTTCCTGAGCAGAGTACACTTCCAGTTTGAGCCTGATTTATGGATTTGTTGGTGCTGGACGGAAGGGAACAATGCATCCCCCTACGCCCCCTCACCAGATGAGGGCTCACTGTGAGCTCCCACCTTTATGAGAACCTTTCTAGAATCTCTCAGTCTGTTTTTTTCTGTCCCTCTCAGACGGGGAAGGGGAATGGCAAGACAGAAAGGAGGCTCCTGAGGAGGAGTCCTAACAGAAGGGAAGGGACGAGGTGAGCCTGTAATAGGAGAAAAGGGCAGATTGTAGAAATTTGGGCCAAGATTCCTGCAAGCAGTTAAGAACCAGAGATTCTTAAGGTGGTGGTGGGTCGTGGGGAACAGGGCCTGGCTGTTCCTGGGAGCTCAGACCTCCTCATCACTCCCAGAGCTCTTTCTGGAATGCAGAGGGGGAACACAAGGTCCTGGTCTCCCTAGGACCTTGAGTGCAGGGATAAGAAATAATTGCCTCCTATGCTCTTGGTGGTGGTAGGAAGTGGCCTTGGAACTGGACCTCCCATGAAGACAGCAAGTGGAAGGCTATAGAGAGGGTGTGGAGAAAGAGGCAGAGCAGTGGGGCAGAGGGTGTGCCCTCGGGAGAGGTCGGAGACAGTCACAAGGTCTGCTAGGCTTTCTGGACTTGGGTCCTGCCAAATGTCTCTCACCTCTTACAACCACTAGGACAGGGTGAGCCCCGAGCACTCGTCACCCTCGCTGAGCAGAAGCCCCCAGTTGGTGTCTCATGAACTCCACATGGCTGGAAAACTGTATCAGGCAAGATACCCAAGGCTGGAGCAGAAAGTAGGGGTTCCAGAGAGGCAGAGCCCAGAAGACTCAAGCAGGCCATAGGGAGACATAGCACTTCATCTGGCAGAGGAAACAAATCCTCTGTATGCTAGAGTAATTCATTTTGAAGAGAGTAGTAAGGCTACAAATTGTAGCAATGATGGAAAGAGCCCCATGGCACCTTCTTTGTCTACTTTCCAGTCTCCATATCTTTTTTCTCTCTCCGGCCCCTTATAGTTGGCTTAGGCTTCTTCTCATTCATTCACTATTTCATTCATGTGTTTGCTTAACAGATATGGAGTATCTCCATGGTGCTAGCACAACCAGAGGGACAAAGGATATATCTGTGAACAAGACTCATTGGACTAGCAAGATGGCTCAGTGGTCTAAAGCGCCTGCTCAGGCAAGCTTAGGCAACCACAGGGACTGTGGTTCCATCCCCAGTACCACATGCTGCACCACCCCCCAACCCCAGGGCAAGCTGAGCTTGCCATAAAACAAACAACAGCAAAAAACACAATGAAGACACACCAAGGTCACTGCCTACAGGGGATTTCTATTTTTATGGTGTCCCAGAAATTTGAGGAAAGCTGTGTGAGGGGAGAGCAGGAAAGCAGCTCTGGCCTGTGGGCTGCAGAAGAGGGCTGAGTTTGCTCCTTGAAGAAGATTAAAGGCAAGCCTAGGCCTAGGCTCCAGACTGATGCTCAGAGAATCTCATGGCAGGAAACACGCTTGGTGGAGAGGATACTGGGTCAGGTGCAATATAAAACTGCCTATGAGACTGTGGCTACAAGATGCAGGTTGCCAGAGGTTGGATCTGTGTGTGTGTGTGTGTGTATGTGTGTGCGTGTTCTATTGCTCTAAAAATAGATACTTGAGATAACATACTATAAAAAAAAAAAGTATATTTCTCTAACAGTTCAGAGGTTCCAGAGGTTCCCAATCCATGGCAGGATGGCTATGCTGCTTTTTAGGCCCAGTGTAAAGCAACACATATAATGGGGCCGTATGGCAGACCAAAAGCATTCACTCCCTGGCCAGAAAGTGAAAGAGCAAAAGAAGGGATAAAGGTCCCTCAATCCCTTTCTAGTGTCTGCTGCCATGAAACCAAAAGCCTTTCCAGTAGGTTCCACTTCCTAAAGGCCCTACGATGTCCCACTAGTGCCACCCTGAAAAACAGGCCTTTGCCATGTGAACCTTTGGAGGATGCCTGAGATTCAAAGCAGTTCCCATCTCTCCAGGGGCCCACTTGTGCTGAGAGAGCAGCAGGGTGCATGCTGGGAACTGTGTGCTGCTGGCTGTGTTGTCTGTGGTTGGTAAAGGGCTCAGCATGTTCAGCAAAAGGTCTCCCAAGGAAGGGTCCTTCCTCTGCGATAGTTCAGTTGCTTGATTTTGCTTCTTGAGTTTTCTGCAGATACAGTTTCACATTTACCCCCAGCTGTGCCTTGAAGTGAGGGATCAGGGTTCATGAGTCCATGGAGCCCATGACCTCTCAGGGAGGCCCCACTGTTACCAAGAGAGCTGGTCCAATGGTGTCTGTGTGCCAGCTCTGCTCAGCCAGTCCAGCCTTGCTCATACTGCTGGGACCTAGGGCAGGGTCCACAATGGTGAACACCTCAGAATTTCCCTCAAATGGGCAGAGGGAAGAAGAGACATGGGCCAGACCTTGTGTTATCAAAGCTCTCAAAGCCATGGCTATGATTTAAGGACTCAATATTCAGGTAGGAGGCGGAAGAAGAATATGTAAGGGTATCTTATATTTTCCTCTTGCTTTCTTTTCCTTGGTTCTTGGTTCCTTGGTTCCTGCTCCTGGTTCCCGGGGGCTGCAGTGAGTTGAGAACACAGCAGGGACTGGGCTGTCTGGTGGCCTCAGCCATAGCAGGGGTTGGGGGATGGGGAGTGGGCAGGATGTCCTGTGAGATGCCTGGTCAAGGTTTTTGGTGCATGTGGTCAACTTGGGCCTGACCAGGGGGCCTGCTGAGGTGTTAGGACCCAGATTAGCTCTGTGGGGCTTGACTCAATCTTTTTCCAGTTCTGTCTCTTTGAGTGTGGTATGGTGTCCCTTTTTGCTTTGTGTCTCTACTTTGAAACAAATTTTCCCCTGACTGGGATTGGCCTGGCCAATCAATGGCCAACTTGTGTGATGCCTGCTGCATGTGAACTATAAAATTGGTCTCCAAAGAACGTCTGCTGGATTCTGTTAATAGATCGTAAGCAAGCCCACTGGCTGTGATGCATTTCTGCTTGAGCTTTAGGGGCAGCTCTGATAATCCAGTCTTCCTTCCCTTTGGAGCAGAGGTAGTAGTGGTTATCCACCCCCTTCTGTGGCTGTATGCCCTGGTTATGCATCTCTGACCCTCAGCCCCCCAGGCAGCCCATACCCCTCCCTCTGCAGGCAGCCTCCTGGCTGACTTCATTCCCTGCCACATTCCTGGCTGTGAAAGGGACCTCTTCCAGGGCCCTGGAGAGATGACATGAGTTTATTTGTTTTTCTCCTGTCTCCACTTCAAGGGCTGCACTGGCAAAAACAACACCCTGATGACTTCCAGCTCTTCCCCTCCTTTGCTCTAAACATGAAAAGAGCCTCCGACCTGTCACTTGAGAGAAGAGGAAGAGGGACAGTTTTTAACTTGGCCA
>PVJA010016120.1:0-22048 GCA_004027025.1 Myocastor coypus
GTAATATGTCAACTTTCAAAGAAAAAAAGGGGGAAAAGAAAAAAAAAAAAAGTAATGTGGATTTAGAAAGGTTAATGTTTAGTTGTTTGATCAATCTTATATACCTATATGTATTAATCTAAACTGATCCGATGATGAAAATATGTAATATAACCATTGTTAAATTTAAACAATAAAAGAATTGGAAAAAAAAATAAAACTCACTACTTGTCACCTTGGGAAGTGATGTGATCAGTGATCTGACCACTCCTCCCTGAACCTCCTCTGGGAAGCTCAGGCTTCCTCTCAGCACCAGTTGCATGCCAGGATGGCTGGGCCAAGAGTCATCCTTCTTTTACTTATCCTTTCCTGTCTCCCAGTAGTTTCATGATCACAACATCCCCTCCTCAGTGGGTCTACAAATCCTGGTGCTGCTTTTCTGCACGGTGATTTATTTTGGGACAGATATTTCTAAGTGACTAAGTTGCCCAGAGTAGGATCAAATTTATAATTCTACTGCCTCAATTTCCCAAATTTATGTACCACCACACACAGGTAATACTTTGTCCTACTCACTAATATTGTTTTGGTTATTTTTCTTTCATTGCTTAGACAAAATATTCAATGTCCAAAATTTAAAAAGAATGGTAAAAAAAAAAAAAAAAAGAATGGTTTATTTAGCTCATAGATTGCAAAGATTTCAGTCTATAATCAGCTGTCTCTAAGGCAAGGTGGCAGGCTTGGCAGAGAGGCAATAGTTCATGGCACCAGAAGACAGCAAAAGCAACATGAGCAAAGAGGGAGGAGCAAAAGCAAGCTTTTCTCCTTCCCTTATACTGTACACAAGCTACCTTCCTGGGGAGAGTGTGGCAATCATCCATAATCCCAGCACTGAACCATGAATCAATCGCAAACTCTAGAAGCCCACAGGCAAGACAGCATGAAGCTTTGAGGAGACATCTAGACAAACCATAACAATCATATTTTGCAAGTTTTAGTATGCCATTAATCATGTTGAATTATTTTTAAATTTCATACACTGTAATTTCCATCTT
Organism: Myocastor coypus; assembly: GCA_004027025.1. Taxonomy (NCBI): domain Eukaryota; kingdom Metazoa; phylum Chordata; class Mammalia; order Rodentia; family Myocastoridae; genus Myocastor; species Myocastor coypus. Next base: position 1,035 of record PVJA010016120.1, read on the forward strand.
TAAAAAATGTGGCTTCAGTATTTTCATATTTTCCACATCACCACTTCCTCAGACATGTCAAATATAGTTTCATACTGTCTTTATTTCCTTTTCTACTAATTCTAACATCTGCATTAGCTCTGGATTGGTTTCAACTGACTATTCTCATCATAAAAGGTTTTCTCAGCTTCATCACATAATCATTATCATATCTCATAATTATTGCTATTCAGATATTGTGATTTTTACCCTGCTGGTGCCAGACCTTTCTTCTTATAAATCTTGAGTTTTGTACAGGCATGCAGTGAAATTACTTAGAAAGGTTTGGAGGGAGTGGGGAGATAGCTCTGTGGCACAATGCCTGTCTGGCAAGTGCAAGGTAGTGAGTTCAAACCCTGATCCTGCAAAGAAAAAAAAAAAAAAAGGTTTGGATTCTTTTAAAACTTGCTTTGAAAATTTGTAAGGCCACATCAAAGCAGCATTTACTCTAGAGCCAATTACTCAACACTGTAGGGACCAGACGTTCATGCATATTCTGCCTGATGTCTCACAAATTATGACTTTAGCCAAGCGGGTTCATGACCTAATCCCTGGCCCTAGGGGACAACCATTCTTTCTCATCTTTTTAGTCATTCTCTGTCCAACCTCAGGTAGTTCCTTTATATACAAGAAAGGACAGATGCTCTCTTGATTCATCATGGGGGCAGCCTACAGAGCTCTGGACTCCCATTCCTTTCACTCTCTTTTCTCTAATACTCTGTCCTGCAAATCTACCAACTTCATCTCCCCAGATTCTAAGCAATTTTTCCTCTATTGAAGAAGTCTGTAGAGTCCACCGCAGTATCCCTTTCTGGGTTTCAACCAAGAAAACCTCTTAAGCAAGTGACTGTTATTGGTTGCCTGGAATATAATGTGTTTAAAATCTTAGTTTCATATATTTTCTCTATTATACTAATTGTTGTCATTTAAGTGAAAAGAGAAATATCATTCCCATTACTGTATGTTGCCCAGATACAGGTTTCATAATTTACTTTGTGTAAAAGTATCTTATCTCTATGTACATAAAAATGCTTCTAATATAATTCTGTGTGGGATAAGGTGGGTTTGTGTGTGTTATGCTGGGAGGAGAGAATTGTCATCCTTCTCCACCACCTTCCACCTCTCAAAGGCAGGACTGGGATCTCAGAGGGAAGGCTTTAACCCTCAGGACTCAACCCCCCTCTGCAATATGTCTCTCTGGTAACAGTTAATATGCTTATGTGGGATCTCAGGGATACAACCACACAAACGCACACTTACCTGCAACAATGGTCACCTGAACTCGGTCCCCACGGTCACGTCCAGTTTTTTCAATCCCACACCAATAATTGCCAGTATCATTTCTCATGAGGTTCTTCATAGTTACACTGAACATAAGATCTTTCTGGTTGTCTCTGATGGACAAACGCCCCTTCTTCTCCTCTTTCTCTGATCCATTGGTTTTAATCAGCGTCTTGCAGCTACTCCACTTAGCTCCTCGACACCACCACTTCCGATGGGTCTTCCACATCAAGGAATAGTGACATACCACAGTCAGCGAGCCCCACTCATGGCCACTCACTTTGTCTGGACCAATGACATCTTTCGCTGTACCAGAGAAGCCTGGAAAACGCAAGTGCATCAGCCTGTCACCTCCCACCCCAAAGACAGGATTACAGCGTCCTGATCTAGGAAGAGCTCCTCAATTCAAGGGTGTCCTAAATTAAATAATGGCTAACGAAGGAAGATTATACCCTCTCCAAGGCAGACACCTGTTGTTCTTCAGCATTCTACTGGGTTAAAGGCTCCAGGAAAATCAGTGAAGAGAATAACTACAGATCTCAAAAGGGAAAAGAATGGTGACATAGTAATAATAGCTGCTTGTCATTGACCCCTCCACTTCCTACAATCAGTAAATAATATATATTGAGGAGTGTTTCATGGAGTTTGTTTGTTTGGTTGGGTTTTGGTACCAGGAATCAAACTCAGGACCTCACTACTTGCCAAGCAGATGCCACACCACTGAGCTATATCCCCAGCTGAAGGAGTGTTCTCTTTCGGCCAACTTTGTATTGTGTTGTTACGAAGAGAGGAAAAAACAAACCATATCTACAAGACATGATGCTGCTTTGAATCTTAGCACCCTGGGCCCTTTGGAAGTTGGCTGCAGTGGACATATCCAGTGGCCACATAGGGCTATCCCTAGTGGTTGTAATGGCCTCTAGTAGTCCTATAGAAAACCACTCTGAATGAGCAGAAATTGACTAAGAGAGTGATGGCATCCAATAGCCATGTGCTGAGGGTATCATGATGTGTGCACCCATTTTCTCCATAAACTGTACTCAATTTGACTTCTATCAGTCCCAGCAAAAGCCAACTTTTGAAAGAAAAGCAAGTATGCAAAATTTGTCAAAAAGTTAAAAAGAAGAAAAAAATTTAACCATTGACTGTTCACTTCAACAGACCAATAGAAACCAGCAGTACAATTATCCAAGCCGTCCTGTGTATATACATATACATTTTTCCCTTCTTTCTTTTCACTTTTTCCTCATCCCAGTTGTTGAATTCTTATCATTTTGTTTAGTGAAATTCTGGATTATTTTAAACTTTAAAAATATTTTAGTTGTCTTTTAAAAATGAAAAAGAAAACTTATAATAAAGACAAAAGCAAGTAAAGGTTAAGTAGTATACACAGAGACACGCTCATTCTGTTCACATATGAGTCTTGTAGATTTCACTAAAACTAATGAAGATGAATCAAGCCATCATCGAAGAGTAAGGAACATTTCACAGCCAACTACTGCTCTGTAACAACATCACATTAATCTGCACGTTATTTTCAGCCTCATCCTTTGCTTGAAGTAACTCAGAGCAATGGAAAGATCTTCAATTAGATCTCTGAAACAAAATAGTAAACCCAATTTAAGAGGCAAATAAATTTCAATGGTTTATAGAGAGTTAGAAATAGCTCTGATTGTTTGAGGATAAATCTGAGGTGGCCCCAGAAGCACACTGGAGCACGTGGAGGAGTTCTGGAAGTGCTCCTATAGGCCCACCACCTGGAAGACCCAGGGAGGAGGATCAAAAATAATTTGAGGCCAGCCTGGAAACATGAGATTATACTGTAACTGGTGCCACCTGTGAGGCCTAACCTAAGGAAGACTTTCCCAATAATATGGTGCCCTCTGCAAACAACAGGAATCCACGGTGCCTGAAGCAGACAGAACTGATGGCCATAAAGACATTTAGGACTCGACCTGACGTCTCCCCAACACCAGAAGACCCAGCTTCATGTGCACATCTGTGCTGAACATCCTTGCAGCTTTGATCTCAAACATTCCATCTGGATTCCCTGGGTCTATGATACCCCATATTCAAGTCCTTATATATTCTTAGTCTCCCCTACAGATATTTTCTGTATCACTCTGATTTATCCTTCCTGTGCCTAGATGAAATTACATATAGTCTTTCCTATGGTCTTAGACTCGTGTCTGTGTGTGTGTGTGTGTGTGTGTGTGTGTGTGTGTGTGTGTGTGTATCTTTTTGTCTTTTTGAGACAGGGTCTCAACATGCAGTTTAGGCTGGTTTTGAGCTTATTTTGTAACCTGGGCTGGTCTCAAACTTGCAAGGGTCCTCCTGCCTTAGCCTCTCCCTCCTGCCTCAGCCTCCCAAGTGCTAGGATTGCAGGCCTGCACTACCACACTCAGCTTCCCCACACACTGTTAATTAACACCATCCAATCCATTAAATCTAGGTATGCATCAGACACTCAGTGGAGTGACTAGGACCCCTGATAGCTGGATGCATCCCTTTCCCAAAATATTCCTGTTTTAGAAGCCATGGATAAGCCAAGGTTACCGATGTTAGCTATATACCCTTGCTATGTGCTCCACTTCCCTACTAGATCAGTACTAGGTAAGTGGCTATACTTGTAGTCATTGGTTGAAATAGTTTCACCCATGTTGTACTTACATGTGTGACTTTGAGGTATAAATTAGCCCTGACAAAGGGCCTCCATGATAACCCACTCTGTACTCCTTCTGCCTCCCAGGAGATACTTCTATTCCCCACTAAACCTTTCCTGCTCTTTACTTCCTTTGTTACTTGGAAATTATTCTTTGATTTTGGGGATGATAAGTCAGATATCTGACATCTAGGTCAGAGTGATATTTGTCCTATATCAAAGTTTTGGAACTACTAAAAGGAAATACAAAAGAAATGCTTCAGAATATTGACTTTGCAAAATATTTTTGGGATAGAACAGCAACAGCACAAGCAACAAAAGCAAAAATTCACAAATGGAATTATAGCAAATTTTGCACAGGAAAAGAAACAATAGAGTAAACAAACATCCTATAGAGTAGAAGAAAATGTCTGTAAACTTGTCGCATTTTTTGGTACCAAGGATCCCACTCAGGACCTTGTGCTTGCCCGGCAGGCACTTATGCCTCTGAGCTATCTCCCTTGCTAAACTCATTTGACAATGATTAATTTCCAGAGTATGTAAAAGACTCAAATAATTCAATGAGAAAATAAATAAATGACTTAAATAAATGCTCCTAAAAAGAGGATATACAGACAATAAGTACTGCATATGAAAATGCTCAACACCAACCAAACAAGGTGGTGTACTCCTGTAATCCCAGCACTCAGAGGCTGAGGCAGGAGGATCACAAGTTCAAGCTCAAGGCTAGCCTTAATTAGATAAGAAGCCCTATCTCAGAAAGAAAGAGAGAAGAAAGAGAGAGAGAGAGAGAGAGAGAGAGAGAGAGAGAGAGGAAGAGAAGCAGGGAAGTGTAAACCAAAATGACAAAGAGCTATAATTTCATCCTGGTTACCTGGTTATTATTAAAAAGAAAAGAAAATAACAAATGGCAGTGAACATGTGGGAAAAGGAGAACTCTGGTACATTATTCATTATACTAGTTAAAAACAGTACAACAATTATGAAAACTCATGTCTTCTTCCAAAAAATAAAAAGGAATTATTATATCTTTCAGCTAAACTCCTAAGTTTAGCACAATTAGAGACCAAGGATCTGAGAGTGAGCCACTGGTCCCTCCCACCCAGCTGCAAGCACCTCACCACAAGTCTCCATCCGGACTAAGATTCCGTTCAGACCTGATTCTCTCAATACTCAACCTGCCTGCCAGCAGAGGCACTGTTCACAGCTCAACTCTGGTGCCCTAGGCAAACACAGGCTATCAAAAAGGAGGTAAGACAGCATGGAATCTTCCAAACACCCAGACAGCTGAAGACATCCAAATATTGACCCCAGATGTTTGAAAAACTTTGTCTACTGAGGCATGAGAAGTCCAAAGAACTTTGAGCACCGATGTTTCCTAAGATCTTCCTGCCTAATGTCCTTTGTTTCAAGCCCTATTATAAAAAGTCCACTTCTCTTTGCTCCCTTACAGACAGCCTTTCTGTTTTCTGTCTGCCTTCACCCAAGCATGATAAATTTCCCACCATGATGCTCTGACTCGAGCCTGGCTGCCTTGGTTGGTCTTTGCCTCACACCGTTCCTTATACACACTGTAATGTGTTAACTGAATTCTGTGCTATAGCTGTGGAAAATTACTAGGAGGAACCTTGTGCTTCCTGTTATCTACTCTACAAATGTGTTCCTACCCTGTTTCTTCAATCTGTTCAAGGGAGAGTACTAGCTGGCTGTTTCTTGTCAAGGTTTAAGATAAACTCCCAGATGTGTCTTATGGAAACAGTTTGCTTAACAAACCCCTCATGGGGCAAGTTCTGCTTATCACTAAACTATGAAAAAAACCTCCTAGTCATAAACAGCTTGCAGCTGTGGTTCTTCTTGCTATAAAAGAGTGTGCTTAACTCTGTTTCGGGGTGTATTGGCACTTCCCTGTGTGAAGCTCACTGGCAGGCCACGGAACTGGCCAATAAAGGCTCACCACATTCCAATCCATTCTGGTCTTAGTCTCAATTTAATTTGAACCCAGTACACACACCATACCACCCTGATGGCTATCCATGCTCCCACAATCCTAAAAGAAGTTCAAAGGAGGCAGGGAGATAGCTCAGTGACACAGGCGCCTGCCTAGCAAGTGCAAGGTCCTGAGTTCGATCCACTGTACCAAAAAAAGTTCAAAGAAAAAGAACAAAAAGCTTAGGAGGTTGCCAGGCGTGAGAGAGAAGATCATTAATCCAGTGAGAGATGGAATGGAAGGCACACAGGATCAGAGGTGTCTGACCCTTTAGATGCAAGAAGCCTGAGTTACTGAGTCTCTTTTTTTTTCCCATTTTCCTTTTGCCTATTCCTGGCGCTGCCAGCCTATGGTCCTCAATAAATGTAGCTACTTACAACATACTATGAGCTGTATGTTTGACAACTGTCTTCTCATCATACCCAAGAACCAGAACTCTTCTTGGTCTACTGTGTTAGTCCTCATAATCTGAACAGGAAGAACTTAAATCAGTCTGCTCAAATAGGAAAATGTCCTCACCTGGCCACAGAATCTAAAATAAATCTGTTTATCAGGATGGCTCCTAGGCCTGGTTCTCAGGCTTATAGGAAACCCTGTAAGTCTATAGAATGTCATTCTGTGAGTCCGCAAAATGCTGCTGTCACCCTATACTTCCCACTGGTGCTTCCTGCGAGACACTAGACCCACCAGGAGACCCCTCCCATGCTCAAACTCATTTAGAAATTATATTCTCTTCCTTTGTTCTTGGTCAATGGCCTTCTCATTCTTGACCAGACTGCACCCAGCTTCCAGTAAAGACATCACCATTTGTTTCCATCCTGCCTATCCTAGTGGTCTCGGTCACTCCTCAGTTGAGTATGTCACCTCCTTAACCTGACATACTCAACTATAGCAAGTACAGACCAAAAAGAAATGAAGTCAGTATGTTGAAGAGATGCCTACATTCATATCTTACTGCAGTGCTATTCAAAATGGGCAAGATTTAGAATAACATGGGTGAAGCAGGGACATTATGCTATGTGAACTAAGTCATATATAGAAAGACAAATGTCACATGTTTACACTTAACATTTGGAACTTAAAAAGTTAATCTCAAAATGGTAAAGAACTATATTTACCAGAGCCTGGAAAAAGTAGGCAATGTGGAATGACAGAGAGAGAGAGAGACAGAAACAGAGAGACAGAGACAGAGACAGAGACAGAGATTAGGTAAGAGGAAGAGCTTCTAATGTTTTATAACAGCTGACCACACAATTGGCAGTAATTATTTTTTCAAATCAGAACACTGATATTCAGCCTCACTAATCATCAGGGATATGCAAATCAAAATGACAGAAAGCTCTTGTTTATTTTCTAAACAGCAAATAGAATTTTAAATGTTTCTAATTCAAGATATATATCTGCCAAGATTATGCCAATGATCCTCATCTGATTCACTATTTACATACACTAAGTGTCTTTTTTTTTTTTTTTTTTGTACCGAGGACCAAACTCAGGAGCAGGTGCCTAAATCAGCCAGTGAGCTAGATCCCTAGCAATCTACATATATAAAAATCTCACAATGTATCCTATAAACATATGCAATTACTATAAGTAAATTAAAATAAAAACACTTTCTTAAAAGAATAGATGTGTTGATTAATTCATTCAATTATTCATTTATCTGTTTCTCTGTAATAGCCAGGGACAAGAATTATTCCTCCAAAAAGCGATATTTTTATTTTGCTTCTGTTTGCATCTGCAGTGTCTACTGTAGAACCCATTATCACAGTTAGAAACAAAGAATCAGACAGAGTCAGTTCTTTTCCTCCACTTAACAGTAAACGGCACCCCACAGTCCTTCCTGTTTGTTATCCTAAGACAGATTTTAAAAAATAACAGCAAACCGCTTAGGTGGAGCATAGCGGCCAGGTTCAATACCTGGCATGCCATGCCAGCCCTGCCCCTGGGGCTCACTGAGACATCAATTGAAAATGGGCACGGTGGTGCCGGCAATCCCAGAGCTCAGGAGGCTGAAAACAGGAAGATCACTACCAGTATAATCTGTGTAGTGAGACCCTGTAGATCCTATACTAAGTACATTAAAATAAATAGATGATAGATAGATAGATAGAAAGATAGATAGATAGATAGATAGATAGATAGATAGATAGATAGATAGATGATAGATAGACAGAGAGAAGATAACAGCAAAGCCCAGGAGCTCACCAAGCCTTTGGCTCCTGAGTGACTCCTTTTTTTCTCCTTTTGTGTTGGTTTCTATCTTCCTAGTTTCTATCTTCTATCAACAAACATAACTACTTACTACTATTAGCCGTACTCCAGGCAATTCTTTCCTCATCATATAAGAACCTAAACTATCAGTGACTGGTTAAACTGTAACACCATCAAGTGACAAAAAATTGTGAATGAACAGGCTCTGCTATGTCCCCTACCATGTTTCCTTCCTTCACCTCTCATCCCAGGAAGGGCCCCAGATGCAGAGCCTCTGACTTTCCAGTGTCTTAAACTTCCAGCCCCACTCACCTGGGAGCAGTAGGAGGAGCAGGGCAGGGAACAAGCACATGGTCACATCTCAATTGTTTCCAAACTCTGCTGTTTAGAAATGTGGCACCCAGCTCACTCGGGAAAGCAGCATGCACCAAGCTTGCTTGGATCTCCTCTGAGCTTCTCCCTCATTCACTTCAGTTGTTTGCAAGAATTTCCCAGCTTTACATATTAGGAGAAAAGAGAAGTTGTTTATTGGGAAGACTGAGTCATTATACTGTAAGCTGTGTTGCAACTTCTGTGCTTATAGGAAAGAAAAATAGTCCAGGCCTGGTAAGGTTTGCATGTGACAGAAAATGCACGCAGAGGAGCAGTAGGGGTGGGACAGGAGAGGGGTAAAAGTCAGGAAGAGGGGGAGCCCAGAAAGTGCTAATTCAGAGGTTCTGCTCACAAGGAGAACACATTGCTGGCAATGAACAGCAACAGGAAGAGATGCCCATGACAACACACAGGCCTTGCAGTGTGAGGGCATTCCCACCCTGCAGGGCTCACACCAGTGGCAGTGAGGTGAGATCAATTAGTGTGTGACACAGTTGACTGGGGATGCAAGTCTGGCCTTTTAATTACAAGATCCAAGGACACATACAAAAATCTGTTCCTAAAGCCCTGCACATGGACTTCTTTGAAGAACTGGGGCAGTTTTTCCATAGGATTATTATACACAGTAGGATTATTATACACAGTAATCCATAGGATTATTAGATTCCTAAACTAGGTAAGAATGTTATAGGCAATCAGGGCAGGGCCCTCAAGAGAGTGAGGATACTCTTGACTCTGGTCACTACTGTGACCAGAGACACATCAGTTGGAAGCCAGGTCTCTAGACCAAGCCTTCATACTCCATAAGGGATAAGGGACAACACCTGGTCTAATAAATATAGGCATCAGTTACCTCAGTGGGCAGCCAAGACCCACAAATCTATCACCTACCCAAGAAGTTCTTTGTTCTTTCCATGCTCACTTGCTTAGTGATTTGCCTCCCCACTGGATCAGTGTTACCTAAGCAGCTATACTTATAGTCCTATTGGTTGATCATAGCTATCACCCACGTTGTACCCACGTGGTTAAGCTCCATAAAACTTCCCCTAAGTAGTAGAATCTTGGTCAACTCATGTTCTGGGTGTCCCCTTCTGTCCCTCTCAGGCAGAAACTTTCCATCCCTCAATAAATATTTCCTATTCTTAACTTCCAATGTTCCTAGAATTCATTTTTCAGTTTTAGAGAATACAAGCTCAGCATATCAGAAGTAATCGGTTGTAAGTGGTAAGTTATATTTCCTTTATATCCTATTTGGAGGTTCTGATATCATCCCTGTATCAGGATGGCCTAGACCTGACGTCAGTCTGAGGAGTAGGTGAAACAAAAAGGACTGCCCACGTTGGCCTTTGCCACTGTGTGCTCTCTTGCATGGTGGCCCGTCCTCACGCTGTAGGGTGTTGTCTTAGTTACTTTTTACCTGTTTCTGGGACAAATACCCAACACCCAAAATGAAGGGAGGGTTTATTTAGCTCACAGTTACTAGAGGTTTCAGTTAATACTTGGCTGGATCCAAGGCAGAGAGGCACATGACAGAGGCTAGCAGTTCATGGCAGCAGAACAGCAACAAAATGGTGACAGAGGCAAATGACCAACCAGGGCAGCAGAGCAACAGTGAGAGTCCGTCTCTCTGTCTCTCTTTATATTGCATTCAGGTTCTCTGCCTCAGCCTATCTGCCTTAGGCCATACCCATAATCCCAGAAGGACTTAGACCCATAACCCTACCAGTACTAAAACATAATCCCAGTGGATCATGAGTTAAGTCTCAAACTCTAGAAGTCCCCACCCCATGATTGCATGAGGCTTTGGGGGAACAACTAGACATAAACCATAACAGGTGTACTTCTTATCCTGCTCCTGCCTAACCTAAACTTGCTAGGCAGAGCCTGTTGCTTTGTCCATATTTAATAAAGCTTTATTACCATTTGTGCTTGTCCTGACCAATTTTTTGCTCAGGGCAGAAAGAACCTAGAAACCACCCCCAGAAGGAGACTCTAGCATCCCAAAACCCAGTAGTAGCTAGGAAAGCAGTCTCTGCCTAAACTCCTTCTAGGCGGGCCCACAGTCTCTCTTCCTAGCTGTCGAGTTTCTGAGCCTGACCCACTGTTGGTCTGTGACACAGGCCTGCTGTAGGGTGTGAGAAAGGAGTGGCTCTTCTGTTGTCCTTGAAGCTGTGATTACTTCTGTCTCTTTCTAGAATATCTGTCAGTACTCTTTGTAGGGTTGGTTTGGTGGTCATGAATTTCTTCAGTTGTTCTTTGTCATGGAAGGATCTTATTTCATCATTGAATTTGATAGTTTTGCAGGGTACATCAATCTGAGTTGTAAGTTGTTTTCTTCCAGGACCTGAAATATTTCACTCCAAGCTCTTCTTGGTTTGATAGTTTGTGTTGAGAAATCTGCCATAATTCTGATAGCTTTTCCATTATAGGAGATCTATTTCTTCTCCCTAGTAGCTTTCAATATTCTATATTTTGCTAGATTTCTGAGATCTCAACTATTATATGTCTAGGTGTAGATTTATTGTGATTATGACTGTGTGGAGTTCTGCATGCCTCACTGTATGTCAATTTCTTTTCTCATGTCTGGAATTTTTCTGCTAGCACTTCTGCAAACAGTCTTTTTATGTCACTCGTATTGTCTCCTGCTGCTTCTTGGACTTCTGTTACTCTTATATTTTTTTTACATTGTCTTATAGCTGCTGAATCGTTATTTCCTGGTTCCTTATTAGTTTTAAGAGATCTTTAATTTCAGTTCTTTAGCTGCAACACTCTCTTCAAGGTCTGAAAATCTACCTGCAGTTTCATTCAAGTGGTTTTGCCGGCTTTTGATGGAGTTCTTTATTTCCTGGATCTCTGTTTGAATTTGTTTCATGCATTCTATTTATTTCCTGTACCGTTCAGTGTTTCCATCATTTTTCTGTTCTATATTTTTCCATCTATGTCTTCTTTTCTATGTCTTCTTTAGCTGTGCTGAGCAATTTTTTCACGATTAATGTCTTTTTTTTTTTTTGGACCTGAGAGCTTATTTTTTATCTTATTTTTACTGTAGCCTTATGGACTTATTTGTTTCTTTACTTCAGTTGCTACTGTTTCAGAGATTTCAAGTGTGTGATTTTCAAGTTATTGTATATTTTTGCCTCGTGGATTTGTTCTAGGTGGGCTAAAGGATTGAGATTGCCTTTTGCTCCTGCATTTTGACCTTTTTGAAGCTCCCAGTAATCACCCAGAGTCCCACAGGCCAGCCAGAGTCTGCCAAAGTTCTTAAACGGCTCCAGGAAAGCTCTGCACCTGTTCATGTTTGGAGCTAAGGCAGGTCAGAGCTTGCTAGAGTCCCACAGGCCGTCCTGAGTTCACCAAAGTTCTTAAATGGTGCCAGGAGAGCTCTGCACCTGCATGCATGGAGCCACAGATCGCAGCTCTCCTGCATCCCACAGGCCACTCAGAGTCCACCTAAGTTCTTAAAAGTTTGGACTCGCACCAGCAGAAGCTCTGTGCTAGCACACTGGGAACTATGGAAGGTCAGAGTTTACCCGAGTTCCACACGCTGCCCGGAGTCTGCCAAAGTTCTCAAATGGCCAAACTGATACCATGTTGCTTTTGGTGATAATTTCTCTTTGGAAGAGGCTGGGGATTTGATGAAGTGTTGCTGAGATGAGTTGTTGGTGACTGGGAGCAGTGCCTCCTGGGTCTCTGCTCACGTAGATCATGCCTAGATAAAGGTAGGCAACACAAAACAACCTGAGGCTGAAGCAGGAGAAACCACACTTCATTTCTCTCACCCTGCACAGTGAAGCACTACTTTGCTGTAAAGAAGGATAAATTTGAATCATTTGTAAGAAAATGGATGCACCCTAAAACTATAATGTTAAGCAAAATAAGTCAGACACATGATATCACATGGTTTCTCTTATAGAAGAGATCCAAAGAGTAAACAAATAAGAAAATAAAATGAGAGAAACAGAAAGATAGATCTTTTGTAAAAGAGAAGGGAACAAAATAATGCAATTAGAATGAGGGAAGGAAGGGGATAAAAAGGAATTAAGATGTGTTACGTGTATGTACCTACCCACTGGATGGAATCATTGTGCACTGAAAACATGTGCTAATAAAATATTGTTAAAGACATGACAGAGTATTTAGCTTCCCTAGTGGCACACAATCCCATTCCCAGGCCCCATATGTGAGATGGAGCCCATGTCCCCCTTTTTTAAATATCTTTGCTCACCCTACCAAGCCTGGAATCCCAGCACTAGGGAGCCCGAGGCACAAAGACCACAAATGAAAGATTAGTCTGAGCTGTGTAGCAAGGTCAAGGCCAGCCTGAGCTACATAGAGAGACTCTATCTCAAAATTTTCTGAGAAAAAAATCCTAACAGAAGATCCATACAGCCTGCATTTCAGGAAACTGAGAAGGCACTGCTTCCTGCTTAGCCTTGAAAGCCATATGAAGTCTCTTTTGCCACCATTTATGCTCATCCTCAATAGTGAAAGCATTGGTTCTTGCAAGGGGAAAGTTTTTACAAATATATAGTATCGATCTCTATCTATCTATCTAATATAAATATGCATATATGTATTGGTATCTATCTTAATATTCCTTTGGTATCTATAGATATAGATATTCTTTGGTATCTTTCTCTCTATTCCTTTGGTATCTATATGTAACATGTATGTATTATATCTAGATAGATAGATAGGTAGATAGATAGATAGATAGATAGATATTCCCTTGGTATCTACAGGGGCTTGGTTCAGAACCACTCAGGCATCTCCATAATACCAAAACCCACAGATGTTCAAATCTCTTCTATAAAATAATGAATAACCTATTTATACCTTCCCAAATATTTTAAATCATCTTGGCTTGTTTAAAATGCTTAATTCAGTGTAAGTGCCAAATAGTTGTCATGTATATTGGTTAAGGAATGTTTGCACATGTTCAGTACAAACACAATTTTTTCTAGTATTTCCAATCTGCATAGTGAGACCCTGTCTCAAAAAGACAAAAAAAAAAAAAAAAAAAAAAAAAAAAAAAAAAAAAAAAAAAAAAAAAAAAAAAAAAAAACAAAAAAAACAATCTGCAGTTGGCCAAAAGACCAGCCGTCTCTATAAAACTAAACATAAGCATAGATGATGGGGCAAAAGAGGCACCATGTTAAAGGAGAGCCACTAAATGCACTCCCTCATCTCTTCCCATGTAGCTAACCACAATCCCAGTTAGAGAAAACCAGGGTCATAAAATAGGAACACGTAGTTAGGACAACTTGGGAACTAGGGCAAACGTTAAACCACACTGCCCCATGGTCAACAGTGTCTGGGAAATGCAAACATTCTTGTAAAATTCCCTAAATATAGTTACTATGGAAACCTGAAAAGTATATAACCTGAAAGCAAAGTTCAGGCAAGTACCAACAACTCCGGGAGTCCCGACCCAAATCAGGGAATCTGTTGGTTACAAGTTTACAATAAAAGCTCCCTTGTTCCTGCACACTCAGGCTCTTTTGTGGGGGGTTATCTTTGCTCAGATGTATATATATATGTATATATGTACATATATATGTATATATGTATATATATATATGCGCACAGTATATCTTTGGTATGACAAGTTCATAGGGGTGGATTTTAAGAGGAAAATACTTACATGGGCTTACAAGGAGAGTGCCACTAAAACAGAGACTGAGACACACACTGCTGTGGCCCACTGGCTGAAGCAGTCTCAGCCCGATCAAACTCAAGCAGAGAGAACACAGACCCCGACACTTAATGGAAAGGCCATCAAGGAATTTGCAGCCATGATTTTAAACTGCCACATGGATGAATCTTAGTCTAGGGACTATATAATACATAAAAATAACAAGAGCTGAGGGTGTGATGCCACCGGGTCTCCAGTTACTAAACAGAAAGCAGAGCTGGATCTGCCCCCAGGCAGAGGGGCTGGCCCCCATCCTGTCGCTGCAGGCCCATCTGTGCCCCTTAGAAGGTCAATGTCCATGCCTGCTGGGGACACCATATGGTCCCAGGCAAAAATAAATACCAGCTCTGAAATTTCTGTCCCTTAGGTAAGGGTCATGGACTTGCATGGCTTTACAGACATATTCTTTCTAAACCACATTATTTTGAGTGGAGCTTCATCAGAGCATAAAGAAACTTCAGCGTGAGTGTCCTAGGGTCTCTATTCTTGGTTCTAAACTTCTGAAGACTTCATGTCTCCCTGAGTTCTAGTGAACTGCACACATTTTCTCTGAGGATGGGTCCACCCACCCCATGTGGGGCACAGGGGCATGCTGGGGGGATGAGAGGGAAGCAAAGCAAGGTGACACTGGGTGAGTGATTCCATCCCCAGTGACTGGTGACACCGGGTGGGGATCCAACCCTCATTGCCTGCCTTCTTTCTCTCCTCTGCCTCCAGAGGCCTGTCTTTCTCCATCTCAGAGGTAGGCCAGATTCTGAGAGCACCATGTTGGACACAGGAAGAGAGCCAGGACAGACAATTGAATATCATCCTGCTGGGGGATGGCCCCACCAGAAATACATTCTTTTGCTCAAGAAACTTTCAGGAAACAGTACAAACTAGAGAGCTGGATTTCTTTTTGAGAAAGATAACATGGCCAAAAAAATTGACTATTATTCTTCATGTTTGGGATATAGAAAGACAGACAGTAGGTGGGGAAATGATGTACAAATATATCTACAGAGCACAGAAGATCCTCTTGGGATATAATATTACAAATTGTCAAAGCTCTGAGCATTTAGAAGACTGGTATACTGTGGGGACGACAGTGAGTGAAGAGTCAGAAACTCAGCCACTGGTTCACTGGTGAGAAACAAAAGGAAAAAAGAAATGGTCCCTGTAAGACTCCATGTATAAAAATCAGACAATGTGTTAAAGGTTGCAATGTTAACTTTTCATAGCAGGAGGAAGAGAAGAAGAAACACAGGAAGAGGAATCTTTTCTACATTGGGGTATAGAAAAATTTCTTAAACAGGCTGTCCTTACTAAATTTAGTTGTCGAGTATGTCTCATAAGATAAGAAATGATAATTCTAAGAAATGACAATTTTGGGTGAAAAAAGACTGTGAACTAAGAAAGGATACATGTAACACAAATAACTGACAAAATGTGGAAGACCACCTGGGAGGGCTCCTCTCCTTGAAGCTGAAGGAGGAGCAGTTCTCTCCATTTTGGCTGAGCCTTGCTCTATTCCCTTGCATTGATAGGTACAGAGCTGACTGTGGCTTTTCTTTATCTTTTTCCTTATCAGTTGGCCTTAAGCAATGCATAACTGCCTACCCAAGGTGCTGACTATAGTCTTTTTTAAAATTTATTTTTATTTATTTATTTATTTATTTATTTATTTATTTATTTGATACAGGGTTTCACTACACAGCTCAGACTCATAGTGATCCTCCTATCTCAGTCTCCCCAGTGCTGGGATTACAGGCATGTACCACTACATCCAGATTCAGGGCTAGCACAGTGTGCCTGGGGTTCCAGGGCTAGTATAGCATGCAGGATTGGGGATCAAACTTGGGACCTTGCACTTGCCAGGCAGGGCCTTAGACTGCTGAGCTATCTTCCAGCCCCTCATGGTAATCTTTGAATAGTACAGGCAATGTTTCTCAGGACCTCCCCTTTGCTCCCATGTGTGAGCCAGGGTGAGACAGGAGGAAGAGCCAATAATCCCAGCTAGGATCAAGCCTCAAGATAGAGGCTATGATTTCCTGGGGTTTGAGAGTTTGAAAGATATACCTCAAAGTGGAAGTATCCCCAAAACATGAGATATTATCTTTTTTTTTTTTTTTTTTTTTGTCTTTTTTGAGGCAGGGTCTCGCTATGCAGTTGAGGCTGGTCCTGAGCTCATTTTTGTAGCCCAGGCTGGTCTCGAACTCTCATCGATCCTCCTGCCTCAGCCTCCCGAGTGCTGGGATTACAGGCGTGAGCCACCACGCCCGGCTCATGAGATATTATCTTAATTGTGTTATGCAAATTACTCTTCTGCATGCCCTTCACATATTGCAGGGGTGATTGCAGGCCTCTTACCTAGGCCGTTTCACAGTATTGTAGACAGCTGAATTAGCTATCAATATTATAGGCAGTCAGACAGGGCTAGGCCCTCAAAGGAAACACCATGGAAGACAAGATACTTTGCAATTGTAAGATACCAATGTTCTCGCTATGGGCCAGACCTAAAGACCAAAGATCAAACAAATGCTGACCTCCCTAAGATAAGCATCTGATATTGATCATCACCTTGAGGAAACCAGGAAGAGTCACTAATCCAACAGCTACTGGCTACCAGACAGACTTGCTTTATATTCCTGCCCACTTGCTACATGACTCACTTCCCCATTTGATATCGGATTTAATCAATTCCACCTGAGCAATGGAGCTTGTAGTCTCATTGGTTGACCATAGTTTTGTCCTACCTCATTCCCACCTAAATGAGTTCCCATCCTCTTCACCTTAGACCCACCTCACCATATGGTTTTATTCTATAGAAGTCCCTAGAAATGGCAGATTCCCAGGGCAACCAGCTCAGGTCCCCCTTCTTTCCCTCTCTGGGACAGAAGCTCTTTTTCCTGGTAAATATATTCTGCTCTTAACTTCTGTTTGTTCTTAAAAACTCATTCTTTGGTTTTAGAAAACACAAACTCATCCCGGATATCTTTCAAGTTAGGAGTTTCATTGTCCTATAATGACAGTACTCACTACATCCCACCGTTCTCACAGTTACTCATCCTCAAGCCACTCCCTTCTTCACAAATTAATAAAACCCAGTTTCAGCCCTGGGTCGAGGCCTTTGTTCCAGACAACCATTGCCATGGCTGGACTTAGGACCCCTTGGCTCCCATAACTACAAGTGTGCCTTAGTGTCTTTAGTCTCATCATAGGTTGCACTGGAAGTGGTAGGCTGGAATTGACTTATTAGCGTTCCAATAACTTTTCCATGAGATTGTAAATATAAACTTTCTAGACCTCCATGAAACCCAGGAAAGGCTCTCTATAACAAAAGATTAGTCTACTTTGACAAGCTACAAGAAAAAGTGAAATCATTAAAAATAGATAAAAAACTTCTGGTACCGCATGCTGCACAGGCCCCGCCCCTGGGTGTGCTAAGCCAGCGATTGAGTCAGGACATGGTGGCACACACCTGTGACCCCAGCACTAGAGAAGCAGAAATCAGGAGGATCACTATGAGTCTGAGCTGCATAGTGAGACCCTGCACACACACACACACACACACACACACACACACGATAAAAGCTTAAATAGAATTTCAAGAAAGAATAAGGGCAAATAGCCCAAGATACATGAAAAGAAAAGGCAAAATAAGACCATAATGAGATAATGACCAGTTCTTTCTAGATTGACTCAATCAAGAAACCTAAAGATAAAAAATGATAGAGCCATAATGTGACACTGTAGGAATTCACGTTCACTATTAGATTGATTGCTACTTGGTACAATTATATTAAAAACAATCTGATGTTATCCTGCAAAGTTGAGCATTCAACGAGCATGATCCAGAAATTTAACCCTGTGACATGCCTTAGAAAGACCACTACGTGGTTTTATGAAGTGACGAATGCTAAGAATGTAACTCTATTGTTGATAGCAGATAGCAGGTGGAAACAGCTTGAGAGCCCATCACATAGGAGCACAGATGCATAGATTGTGGTTAATCTACAGAAAGTTATTTCTTAGAACAATCAAAGGAACGAACTATATTTCCTCTGGGTAACACATACAAAACAAGATTTTGTGAGAAATGCCACTGCCAGACAACTGCAGATATGAGAAAGGGGTGTGGTGGTTAAGAATGTGGACTCAGGAGTTCAAATGCTTGGAAGTTGAGTTCTGGCTCTCACACTTACTGGGTGTGCGGTTTTACGGAATCATCTGGCTTCTCTGCACTTGGATTGTCTCACAGGTAAAGTATCCATGAAGCAGAGAGGTGCTATGGATACAAATGTTCATTACTCCTCCTATTGCTACAGGGAAGATTTTCTGTTTACTTTCTACTGTTCATCTTTATTTTCAGTCAATTTGTGTTGCTTCCCTGTCTCCCTATTTTTTACATACAGTCACCTATTGGTAGTTACAAAATATGGGGAAATACTAAGGAAGATTTTTAAATCACAGTATAATTAATTAAGGCAGTTCTTTCTATAGCTTCTATTTTTTATTTTTATCTTTTTTGGGGAAGAGTTTTCAGGGTGTTCATGGTCTCACTACTAGATCAGACTCCTAGTGATCCACCTGTCTGCAGCCTCCGAAGAGCTGGGATTACAGGCGGGTGCCACCATGCCCCATCCCAATTGCCATCTCAGCATGTCCCAGAGGTGGGGCTGGCATGGCACACCTGGAATCAAACCCCCAGCTCCTACACTTTCTTGCAGGTGCTTTAATCCACTGAGCTATTCAGCCAGCCCTTATAGCTTCTATCTTGTAGAAGATGCCTGGGTTTGCTAGTATCTAGGACAAATATACTTTTTTAATGCAAGTCTGTATAAATAGTGTAAGTGAATCTAGGTTATTATATATATATATATATATATATATATATATATATGTCTTAAGCAGAAATTTTTTAATAAACCTTCACAAAAAACATGAATTAAGAAAAATTTATTAATCTTCGAGCCCGTTTAGCTTTTTGTATGTGAGCATTTATTCATCTTCGGTTTATGCACAGATGTCATAGAAAGCAACAAAAGTTATCCTCAGCCACAAAGATTTTTCTTATTAGACAGCCCTGGGCCTCAGTTTTTGTTTTTGTTTTTAATGTATTTAGGACAGAGTCTACAGGGTCTGCAGCATTTCCTCACTGCACAGCAGACTTGTAGTGATCTACTTGTGTTCAACCTCCCAAGAGCCAGGATTACAGGTACACACCACCATTTCCAGTCTCAGTCACTGTCTCAGTGTGCCCCGTGGGTGGGGCTGGCGCCACACACCAGAGATTGAACCCCCGCCACTACATTCTGCCTAAGTAGGCACTTTAGTCCTCTAAGCTATCACATCGGCCCTGTGCCCTCATTTTGATTCATGATTTCATTTTAATTGAGGTTATAGGCAAAGTAACTGCACATTACCCATCACCAGAAGGACTTTCAATCACCTTACCAATGCTAAATAAGGCAAGGAAGTCATATGAACTCTCATGGATGCTGTCCACGTCCACCACATACTAGAACTTTGTGCGATATCCTAGCCCCAAACTGTTAGAAGTGCTAGTCATATATTTGTCATTCCAGTAGTTTGTTATATTTTATTGTTAGTAATTCTTTACTACCATGAAAACTTCTTCTTAGTTAATATTTTTGTATATATTTACCTAACCAAATACTGTATGAGTATTTTGGTTTTTTTTTTAATTTTGCCAACTGTTCATCAGACAAAAGACTAATAACTTTATTTTTTATTAATTTAATATTTTTATTGTTTAAATTTAACAATGGTTATATTACATATTTTCATCATCAGATCAGTTTGGATTAATACATATAGGCATATAAGATTGATCAAACAATTAAACATTAACCCTTTTAAATCAACATTACTTTTTTTGTTTTCTAAGCAACATCAATAAGGAGGTGGGTCATGCCCACACACTGTACTCTGTAGAACGATTGTGAGGACAATATGCAATATGTCAACTTTCAAAAAAAAAGAAAGGGAAAAAGAAAAAGAAAAAAAATGTATGAGTACTTTGAATTGATCATAGATTCATACATATGGTACACTACATTCTGGTCTCTTAGTTGGACTCTCAATTTAACTTTAATTTTTGAGCATTATTTTGAAATTTTTAATTTAATTTTACTTAATTAATATTTAGTTCATTTTCTGAATATTGTTTAATTTTAATTTTAATTTTATGATTTATACTGTTTCTTTTACTTACAATCTACTTATAAGACTTGGTATGATATTTTCTCCTAGTATCAGAAACTTTAAAAAGTATATTTCTGGGGCTGGAGAGATAATTCAGTAGAATAAGCCCCTGCCTGGCAACCACAAGGGCCTGAGTTCAATCTTAGGTTCTGCAAAAAAAAAAAAAAAAAAAGTATTTCCATTTTCCATGGACTTTATGTTACTTCTTCTTTGTCTTTTACACACACACACACACAGGAGAAAAAAAAAAAATATATATATATAACTGACATAAGATTGATACTGTTTAGTGGAAATCTTCAGTGACCTTTTAAGTGGGTTAGTCTAACATAATTGTATTTTACATAGTCATGCATAACTACCATTTTGAGATCTCTTTATTCTTATTTATTTATTTATTTTATACATCTTTTATTCATTTTAATGAGAAAAAAGACAAAACAGCAATGAAACAGTTTAAAAGAAGTTAGTAGGATGGTTACAATAATTAATACCCTGCATATAGTTATCTTTCAAAGGATAAGATCCAGACCTGATATCTTGTCTAAATATATTAGTATGAGCTTTTTAGCCGGGCA
>PVJA010016120.1:22148-44198 GCA_004027025.1 Myocastor coypus
TTTTTTTTTTTTTTTTTTTTTTTTTTTTTAAATTTTTTTTTTTTTTTTTTTTTTTTTTTTTTGTCTTTTTGAGACAGGGTCTCACTATGCAGTTGAGGCTGGCCTTGAGCTCACTTTTGTAGCCCAGGCTGGTCTTGAACTTGCACCAATCCTCCTGCCTCAGCCTCCCGAGTGCTGGGATTAGAGGCGTGAGCCACCATGCCCGGCTAAAAAGCTCATACTAATATATTTAGACAAGATATCAGGTCTGGATCTTATCCTTTGAAAGATAACTATATGCAGGGTATTAATTATTGTAACCATCCTACTAACTTCTTTTAAACTGTTTCATTGCTGTTTTGTCTTTTTTCTCATTAAAATGAATAAAAGATGTATAAAATAAATAAATAAATAAGAATAAAGAGATCTCAAAATGGTAGTTATGCATGACTATGTAAAATACAATTATGTTAGACTAACCCACTTAAAAGGTCACTGAAGATTTCCACTAAACAGTATCAATCTTATGTGAGTTATATATATATATATATTTTTTTTTTCTCCTGTGTGTGTGTGTGTGTAAAAGACAAAGAAGAAGTAACATAAAGTCCATGGAAAATGGAAATACTTTTTTTTTTTTTTTTTTTGCAGAACCTAAGATTGAACTCAGGCCCTTGTGGTTGCCAGGCAGGGGCTTATTCTACTGAATTATCTCTCCAGCCCCAGAAATATACTTTTTAAAGTTTCTGATACTAGGAGAAAATATCATACCAAGTCTTATAAGTAGATTGTAAGTAAAAGAAACAGTATAAATCATAAAATTAAAATTAAAATTAAACAATATTCAGAAAATGAACTAAATATTAATTAAGTAAAATTAAATTAAAAATTTCAAAATAATGCTCAAAAATTAAAGTTAAATTGAGAGTCCAACTAAGAGACCAGAATGTAGTGTACCATATGTATGAATCTATGATCAATTCAAAGTACTCATACATTTTTTTTCTTTTTCTTTTTCCCTTTCTTTTTTTTTGAAAGTTGACATATTGCATATTGTCCTCACAATCGTTCTACAGAGTACAGTGTGTGGGCATGACCCACCTCCTTATTGATGTTGCTTAGAAAACAAAAAAAGTAATGTTGATTTAAAAGGGTTAATGTTTAATTGTTTGATCAATCTTATATGTCTATATGTATTAATCCAAACTGATCTGATGATGAAAATATGTAATATAACCATTGTTAAATTTAAACAATAAAAATATTAAATTAATAAAAAATAAAGTTATTAGTCTTTTGTCTGATGAACAGTTGGCAAAATTTAAAAAAAAACCAAAATACTCTTACAGTATTTGGTTAGGTAAATATATACAAAAATATTAACTAAGAAGAAGTTTTCATGGTAGTAAAGAATTACTAACAATAAAATATAACAAACTACTGGAATGACAAATATATGACTAGCACTTCTAACAGTTTGGGGCTAGGATATCGCACAAAGTTCTAGTATGTGGTGGACGTGGACAGCATCCATGAGAGTTCATATGACTTCCTTGCCTTATTTAGCATTGGTAAGGTGATTGAAAGTCCTTCTGGTGATGGGTAATGTGCAGTTACTTTGCCTATAACCTCAATTAAAATGAAATCATGAATCAAAATGAGGGCACAGGGCCGATGTGATAGCTTAGAGGACTAAAGTGCCTACTTAGGCAGAATGTAGTGGCGGGGGTTCAATCTCTGGTGTGTGGCGCCAGCCCCACCCACGGGGCACACTGAGACAGTGACTGAGACTGGAAATGGTGGTGTGTACCTGTAATCCTGGCTCTTGGGAGGTTGAACACAAGTAGATCACTACAAGTCTGCTGTGCAGTGAGGAAATGCTGCAGACCCTGTAGACTCTGTCCTAAATACATTAAAAACAAAAACAAAAACTGAGGCCCAGGGCTGTCTAATAAGAAAAATCTTTGTGGCTGAGGATAACTTTTGTTGCTTTCTATGACATCTGTGCATAAACCGAAGATGAATAAATGCTCACATACAAAAAGCTAAACGGGCTCGAAGATTAATAAATTTTTCTTAATTCATGTTTTTTGTGAAGGTTTATTAAAAAATTTCTGCTTAAGACATATATATATATATATATATATATATATATATATAATAACCTAGATTCACTTACACTATTTATACAGACTTGCATTAAAAAAGTATATTTGTCCTAGATACTAGCAAACCCAGGCATCTTCTACAAGATAGAAGCTATAAGGGCTGGCTGAATAGCTCAGTGGATTAAAGCACCTGCAAGAAAGTGTAGGAGCTGGGGGTTTGATTCCAGGTGTGCCATGCCAGCCCCACCTCTGGGACATGCTGAGATGGCAATTGGGATGGGGCATGGTGGCACCCGCCTGTAATCCCAGCTCTTCGGAGGCTGCAGACAGGTGGATCACTAGGAGTCTGATCTAGTAGTGAGACCATGAACACCCTGAAAACTCTTCCCCAAAAAAGATAAAAATAAAAAATAGAAGCTATAGAAAGAACTGCCTTAATTAATTATACTGTGATTTAAAAATCTTCCTTAGTATTTCCCCATATTTTGTAACTACCAATAGGTGACTGTATGTAAAAAATAGGGAGACAGGGAAGCAACACAAATTGACTGAAAATAAAGATGAACAGTAGAAAGTAAACAGAAAATCTTCCCTGTAGCAATAGGAGGAGTAATGAACATTTGTATCCATAGCACCTCTCTGCTTCATGGATACTTTACCTGTGAGACAATCCAAGTGCAGAGAAGCCAGATGATTCCGTAAAACCGCACACCCAGTAAGTGTGAGAGCCAGAACTCAACTTCCAAGCATTTGAACTCCTGAGTCCACATTCTTAACCACCACACCCCTTTCTCATATCTGCAGTTGTCTGGCAGTGGCATTTCTCACAAAATCTTGTTTTGTATGTGTTACCCAGAGGAAATATAGTTCGTTCCTTTGATTGTTCTAAGAAATAACTTTCTGTAGATTAACCACAATCTATGCATCTGTGCTCCTATGTGATGGGCTCTCAAGCTGTTTCCACCTGCTATCTGCTATCAACAATAGAGTTACATTCTTAGCATTCGTCACTTCATAAAACCACGTAGTGGTCTTTCTAAGGCATGTCACAGGGTTAAATTTCTGGATCATGCTCGTTGAATGCTCAACTTTGCAGGATAACATCAGATTGTTTTTAATATAATTGTACCAAGTAGCAATCAATCTAATAGTGAACGTGAATTCCTACAGTGTCACATTATGGCTCTATCATTTTTTATCTTTAGGTTTCTTGATTGAGTCAATCTAGAAAGAACTGGTCATTATCTCATTATGGTCTTATTTTGCCTTTTCTTTTCATGTATCTTGGGCTATTTGCCCTTATTCTTTCTTGAAATTCTATTTAAGCTTTTATCGTGTGTGTGTGTGTGTGTGTGTGTGTGTGTGTGCAGGGTCTCACTATGCAGCTCAGACTCATAGTGATCCTCCTGATTTCTGCTTCTCTAGTGCTGGGGTCACAGGTGTGTGCCACCATGTCCTGACTCAATCGCTGGCTTAGCACACCCAGGGGCGGGGCCTGTGCAGCATGCGGTACCAGAAGTTTTTTATCTATTTTTAATGATTTCACTTTTTCTTGTAGCTTGTCAAAGTAGACTAATCTTTTGTTATAGAGAGCCTTTCCTGGGTTTCATGGAGGTCTAGAAAGTTTATATTTACAATCTCATGGAAAAGTTATTGGAACGCTAATAAGTCAATTCCAGCCTACCACTTCCAGTGCAACCTATGATGAGACTAAAGACACTAAGGCACACTTGTAGTTATGGGAGCCAAGGGGTCCTAAGTCCAGCCATGGCAATGGTTGTCTGGAACAAAGGCCTCGACCCAGGGCTGAAACTGGGTTTTATTAATTTGTGAAGAAGGGAGTGGCTTGAGGATGAGTAACTGTGAGAACGGTGGGATGTAGTGAGTACTGTCATTATAGGACAATGAAACTCCTAACTTGAAAGATATCCGGGATGAGTTTGTGTTTTCTAAAACCAAAGAATGAGTTTTTAAGAACAAACAGAAGTTAAGAGCAGAATATATTTACCAGGAAAAAGAGCTTCTGTCCCAGAGAGGGAAAGAAGGGGGACCTGAGCTGGTTGCCCTGGGAATCTGCCATTTCTAGGGACTTCTATAGAATAAAACCATATGGTGAGGTGGGTCTAAGGTGAAGAGGATGGGAACTCATTTAGGTGGGAATGAGGTAGGACAAAACTATGGTCAACCAATGAGACTACAAGCTCCATTGCTCAGGTGGAATTGATTAAATCCGATATCAAATGGGGAAGTGAGTCATGTAGCAAGTGGGCAGGAATATAAAGCAAGTCTGTCTGGTAGCCAGTAGCTGTTGGATTAGTGACTCTTCCTGGTTTCCTCAAGGTGATGATCAATATCAGATGCTTATCTTAGGGAGGTCAGCATTTGTTTGATCTTTGGTCTTTAGGTCTGGCCCATAGCGAGAACACTGGTATCTTACAATTGCAAAGTATCTTGTCTTCCATGGTGTTTCCTTTGAGGGCCTAGCCCTGTCTGACTGCCTATAATATTGATAGCTAATTCAGCTGTCTACAATACTGTGAAACGGCCTAGGTAAGAGGCCTGCAATCACCCCTGCAATATGTGAAGGGCATGCAGAAGAGTAATTTGCATAACACAATTAAGATAATATCTCATGTTTTGGGGATACTTCCACTTTGAGGTATATCTTTCAAACTCTCAAACCCCAGGAAATCATAGCCTCTATCTTGAGGCTTGATCCTAGCTGGGATTATTGGCTCTTCCTCCTGTCTCACCCTGGCTCACACATGGGAGCAAAGGGGAGGTCCTGAGAAACATTGCCTGTACTATTCAAAGATTACCATGAGGGGCTGGAAGATAGCTCAGCAGTCTAAGCTCCTGCCTGGCAAGTGCAAGGTCCCAAGTTTGATCCCCAATCCTGCATGCTATACTAGCCCTGGAACCCCAGGCACACTGTGCTAGCCTTGAATCTGGATGTAGTGGTACATGCCTGTAATCCCAGCACTGGGGAGACTGAGATAGGAGGATCACTATGAGTCTGAGCTGTGTAGTGAAACCCTGTATCAAATAAATAAATAAATAAATAAATAAATAAATAAAAATAAATTTTAAAAAAGACTATAGTCAGCACCTTGGGTAGGCAGTTATGCATTGCTTAAGGCCAACTGATAAGGAAAAAGATAAAGAAAAGCCACAGTCAGCTCTGTACCTATCAATGCAAGGGAATAGAGCAAGGCTCAGCCAAAATGGAGAGAACTGCTCCTCCTTCAGCTTCAAGGAGAGGAGCCCTCCCAGGTGGTCTTCCACATTTTGTCAGTTATTTGTGTTACATGTATCCTTTCTTAGTTCACAGTCTTTTTTCACCCAAAATTGTCATTTCTTAGAATTATCATTTCTTATCTTATGAGACATACTCGACAACTAAATTTAGTAAGGACAGCCTGTTTAAGAAATTTTTCTATACCCCAATGTAGAAAAGATTCCTCTTCCTGTGTTTCTTCTTCTCTTCCTCCTGCTATGAAAAGTTAACATTGCAACCTTTAACACATTGTCTGATTTTTATACATGGAGTCTTACAGGGACCATTTCTTTTTTCCTTTTGTTTCTCACCAGTGAACCAGTGGCTGAGTTTCTGACTCTTCACTCACTGTCGTCCCCACAGTATACCAGTCTTCTAAATGCTCAGAGCTTTGACAATTTGTAATATTATATCCCAAGAGGATCTTCTGTGCTCTGTAGATATATTTGTACATCATTTCCCCACCTACTGTCTGTCTTTCTATATCCCAAACATGAAGAATAATAGTCAATTTTTTTGGCCATGTTATCTTTCTCAAAAAGAAATCCAGCTCTCTAGTTTGTACTGTTTCCTGAAAGTTTCTTGAGCAAAAGAATGTATTTCTGGTGGGGCCATCCCCCAGCAGGATGATATTCAATTGTCTGTCCTGGCTCTCTTCCTGTGTCCAACATGGTGCTCTCAGAATCTGGCCTACCTCTGAGATGGAGAAAGACAGGCCTCTGGAGGCAGAGGAGAGAAAGAAGGCAGGCAATGAGGGTTGGATCCCCACCCGGTGTCACCAGTCACTGGGGATGGAATCACTCACCCAGTGTCACCTTGCTTTGCTTCCCTCTCATCCCCCCAGCATGCCCCTGTGCCCCACATGGGGTGGGTGGACCCATCCTCAGAGAAAATGTGTGCAGTTCACTAGAACTCAGGGAGACATGAAGTCTTCAGAAGTTTAGAACCAAGAATAGAGACCCTAGGACACTCACGCTGAAGTTTCTTTATGCTCTGATGAAGCTCCACTCAAAATAATGTGGTTTAGAAAGAATATGTCTGTAAAGCCATGCAAGTCCATGACCCTTACCTAAGGGACAGAAATTTCAGAGCTGGTATTTATTTTTGCCTGGGACCATATGGTGTCCCCAGCAGGCATGGACATTGACCTTCTAAGGGGCACAGATGGGCCTGCAGCGACAGGATGGGGGCCAGCCCCTCTGCCTGGGGGCAGATCCAGCTCTGCTTTCTGTTTAGTAACTGGAGACCCGGTGGCATCACACCCTCAGCTCTTGTTATTTTTATGTATCATATAGTCCCTAGACTAAGATTCATCCATGTGGCAGTTTAAAATCATGGCTGCAAATTCCTTGATGGCCTTTCCATTAAGTGTCGGGGTCTGTGTTCTCTCTGCTTGAGTTTGATCGGGCTGAGATTGCTTCAGCCAGTGGGCCACAGCAGTGTGTGTCTCAGTCTCTGTTTTAGTGGCACTCTCCTTGTAAGCCCATGTAGGTATTTTCCTCTTAAAATCCACCCCTATGAACTTGTCATACCAAAGATATACTGTGCGCATATATATATATATATACATATATACATATATATGTACATATATACATATATATATACATCTGAGCAAAGATAACCCCCCACAAAAGAGCCTGAGTGTGCAGGAACAAGGGAGCTTTTATTGTAAACTTGTAACCAACAGATTCCCTGATTTGGGTCGGGACTCCCGGAGTTGTTGGTACTTGCCTGAACTTTGCTTTCAGGTTATATACTTTTCAGGTTTCCATAGTAACTATATTTAGGGAATTTTACAAGAATGTTTGCATTTCCCAGACACTGTTGACCATGGGGCAGTGTGGTTTAACGTTTGCCCTAGTTCCCAAGTTGTCCTAACTACGTGTTCCTATTTTATGACCCTGGTTTTCTCTAACTGGGATTGTGGTTAGCTACATGGGAAGAGATGAGGGAGTGCATTTAGTGGCTCTCCTTTAACATGGTGCCTCTTTTGCCCCATCATCTATGCTTATGTTTAGTTTTATAGAGACGGCTGGTCTTTTGGCCAACTGCAGATTGGTTTTTTTTTTTTTTTTTTTTTTTTTTTTTTTTTTTTTTTTTTTTTTTTTTTTGTCTTTTTGAGACAGGGTCTCACTATGCAGATTGGAAATACTAGAAAAAATTGTGTTTGTACTGAACATGTGCAAACATTCCTTAACCAATATACATGACAACTATTTGGCACTTACACTGAATTAAGCATTTTAAACAAGCCAAGATGATTTAAAATATTTGGGAAGGTATAAATAGGTTATTCATTATTTTATAGAAGAGATTTGAACATCTGTGGGTTTTGGTATTATGGAGATGCCTGAGTGGTTCTGAACCAAGCCCCTGTAGATACCAAGGGAATATCTATCTATCTATCTATCTATCTACCTATCTATCTATCTAGATATAATACATACATGTTACATATAGATACCAAAGGAATAGAGAGAAAGATACCAAAGAATATCTATATCTATAGATACCAAAGGAATATTAAGATAGATACCAATACATATATGCATATTTATATTAGATAGATAGATAGAGATCGATACTATATATTTGTAAAAACTTTCCCCTTGCAAGAACCAATGCTTTCACTATTGAGGATGAGCATAAATGGTGGCAAAAGAGACTTCATATGGCTTTCAAGGCTAAGCAGGAAGCAGTGCCTTCTCAGTTTCCTGAAATGCAGGCTGTATGGATCTTCTGTTAGGATTTTTTTCTCAGAAAATTTTGAGACAGAGTCTCTCTATGTAGCTCAGGCTGGCCTTGACCTTGCTACACAGCTCAGACTAATCTTTCATTTGTGGTCTTTGTGCCTCGGGCTCCCTAGTGCTGGGATTCCAGGCTTGGTAGGGTGAGCAAAGATATTTAAAAAAGGGGGACATGGGCTCCGTCTCACATATGGGGCCTGGGAATGGGATTGTGTGCCACTAGGGAAGCTAAATACTCTGTCATGTCTTTAACAATATTTTATTAGCACATGTTTTCAGTGCACAATGATTCCATCCAGTGGGTAGGTACATACACGTAACACATCTTAATTCCTTTTTATCCCCTTCCTTCCCCCATTCTAATTGCATTATTTTGTTCCCTTCTCTTTTACAAAAGATCTATCTTTCTGCTTCTCTCATTTTATTTTCTTATTTGTTTACTCTTTGGATCTCTTCTATAAGAGAAACCATGTGATATCATGTGTCTGACTTATTTTGCTTAACATTATAGTTTTAGGGTGCATCCATTTTCTTACAAATGATTCAAATTTATCCTTCTTTACAGCAAAGTAGTGCTTCACTGTGCAGGGTGAGAGAAATGAAGTGTGGTTTCTCCTGCTTCAGCCTCAGGTTGTTTTGTGTTGCCTACCTTTATCTAGGCATGATCTACGTGAGCAGAGACCCAGGAGGCACTGCTCCCAGTCACCAACAACTCATCTCAGCAACACTTCATCAAATCCCCAGCCTCTTCCAAAGAGAAATTATCACCAAAAGCAACATGGTATCAGTTTGGCCATTTGAGAACTTTGGCAGACTCCGGGCAGCGTGTGGAACTCGGGTAAACTCTGACCTTCCATAGTTCCCAGTGTGCTAGCACAGAGCTTCTGCTGGTGCGAGTCCAAACTTTTAAGAACTTAGGTGGACTCTGAGTGGCCTGTGGGATGCAGGAGAGCTGCGATCTGTGGCTCCATGCATGCAGGTGCAGAGCTCTCCTGGCACCATTTAAGAACTTTGGTGAACTCAGGACGGCCTGTGGGACTCTAGCAAGCTCTGACCTGCCTTAGCTCCAAACATGAACAGGTGCAGAGCTTTCCTGGAGCCGTTTAAGAACTTTGGCAGACTCTGGCTGGCCTGTGGGACTCTGGGTGATTACTGGGAGCTTCAAAAAGGTCAAAATGCAGGAGCAAAAGGCAATCTCAATCCTTTAGCCCACCTAGAACAAATCCACGAGGCAAAAATATACAATAACTTGAAAATCACACACTTGAAATCTCTGAAACAGTAGCAGCTGAAGTAAAGAAACAAATAAGTCCATAAGGCTACAGTAAAAATAAGATAAAAAATAAGCTCTCAGGTCCAAAAAAAAAAAAAGACATTAATCGTGAAAAAATTGCTCAGCACAGCTAAAGAAGACATAGAAAAGAAGACATAGATGGAAAAATATAGAACAGAAAAATGATGGAAACACTGAACGGTACAGGAAATAAATAGAATGCATGAAACAAATTCAAACAGAGATCCAGGAAATAAAGAACTCCATCAAAAGCCGGCAAAACCACTTGAATGAAACTGCAGGTAGATTTTCAGACCTTGAAGAGAGTGTTGCAGCTAAAGAACTGAAATTAAAGATCTCTTAAAACTAATAAGGAACCAGGAAATAACGATTCAGCAGCTATAAGACAATGTAAAAAAAATATAAGAGTAACAGAAGTCCAAGAAGCAGCAGGAGACAATATGACTGACATAAAAAGACTGTTTGCAGAAGTGCTAGCAGAAAAATTCCAGACATGAGAAAAGAAATTGACATACAGTGAGGCATGCAGAACTCCACACAGTCATAATCACAATAAATCTACACCTAGACATATAATAGTTGAGATCTCAGAAATCTAGCAAAATATAGAATATTGAAAGCTACTAGGGAGAAGAAATAGATCTCCTATAATGGAAAAGCTATCAGAATTATGGCAGATTTCTCAACACAAACTATCAAACCAAGAAGAGCTTGGAGTGAAATATTTCAGGTCCTGGAAGAAAACAACTTACAACTCAGATTGATGTACCCTGCAAAACTATCAAATTCAATGATGAAATAAGATCCTTCCATGACAAAGAACAACTGAAGAAATTCATGACCACCAAACCAACCCTACAAAGAGTACTGACAGATATTCTAGAAAGAGACAGAAGTAATCACAGCTTCAAGGACAACAGAAGAGCCACTCCTTTCTCACACCCTACAGCAGGCCTGTGTCACAGACCAACAGTGGGTCAGGCTCAGAAACTCGACAGCTAGGAAGAGAGACTGTGGGCCCGCCTAGAAGGAGTTTAGGCAGAGACTGCTTTCCTAGCTACTACTGGGTTTTGGGATGCTAGAGTCTCCTTCTGGGGGTGGTTTCTAGGTTCTTTCTGCCCTGAGCAAAAAATTGGTCAGGACAAGCACAAATGGTAATAAAGCTTTATTAAATATGGACAAAGCAACAGGCTCTGCCTAGCAAGTTTAGGTTAGGCAGGAGCAGGATAAGAAGTACACCTGTTATGGTTTATGTCTAGTTGTTCCCCCAAAGCCTCATGCAATCATGGGGTGGGGACTTCTAGAGTTTGAGACTTAACTCATGATCCACTGGGATTATGTTTTAGTACTGGTAGGGTTATGGGTCTAAGTCCTTCTGGGATTATGGGTATGGCCTAAGGCAGATAGGCTGAGGCAGAGAACCTGAATGCAATATAAAGAGAGACAGAGAGACGGACTCTCACTGTTGCTCTGCTGCCCTGGTTGGTCATTTGCCTCTGTCACCATTTTGTTGCTGTTCTGCTGCCATGAACTGCTAGCCTCTGTCATGTGCCTCTCTGCCTTGGATCCAGCCAAGTATTAACTGAAACCTCTAGTAACTGTGAGCTAAATAAACCCTCCCTTCATTTTGGGTGTTGGGTATTTGTCCCAGAAACAGGTAAAAAGTAACTAAGACAACACCCTACAGCGTGAGGACGGGCCACCATGCAAGAGAGCACACAGTGGCAAAGGCCAACGTGGGCAGTCCTTTTTGTTTCACCTACTCCTCAGACTGACGTCAGGTCTAGGCCATCCTGATACAGGGATGATATCAGAACCTCCAAATAGGATATAAAGGAAATATAACTTACCACTTACAACCGATTACTTCTGATATGCTGAGCTTGTATTCTCTAAAACTGAAAAATGAATTCTAGGAACATTGGAGGTTAAGAATAGGAAATATTTATTGAGGGATGGAAAGTTTCTGCCTGAGAGGGACAGAAGGGGACACCCAGAACATGAGTTGACCAAGATTCTACTACTTAGGGGAAGTTTTATGGAGCTTAACCACGTGGGTACAACGTGGGTGATAGCTATGATCAACCAATAGGACTATAAGTATAGCTGCTTAGGTAACACTGATCCAGTGGGGAGGCAAATCACTAAGCAAGTGAGCATGGAAAGAACAAAGAACTTCTTGGGTAGGTGATAGATTTGTGGGTCTTGGCTGCCCACTGAGGTAACTGATGCCTATATTTATTAGACCAGGTGTTGTCCCTTATCCCTTATGGAGTATGAAGGCTTGGTCTAGAGACCTGGCTTCCAACTGATGTGTCTCTGGTCACAGTAGTGACCAGAGTCAAGAGTATCCTCACTCTCTTGAGGGCCCTGCCCTGATTGCCTATAACATTCTTACCTAGTTTAGGAATCTAATAATCCTATGGATTACTGTGTATAATAATCCTACTGTGTATAATAATCCTATGGAAAAACTGCCCCAGTTCTTCAAAGAAGTCCATGTGCAGGGCTTTAGGAACAGATTTTTGTATGTGTCCTTGGATCTTGTAATTAAAAGGCCAGACTTGCATCCCCAGTCAACTGTGTCACACACTAATTGATCTCACCTCACTGCCACTGGTGTGAGCCCTGCAGGGTGGGAATGCCCTCACACTGCAAGGCCTGTGTGTTGTCATGGGCATCTCTTCCTGTTGCTGTTCATTGCCAGCAATGTGTTCTCCTTGTGAGCAGAACCTCTGAATTAGCACTTTCTGGGCTCCCCCTCTTCCTGACTTTTACCCCTCTCCTGTCCCACCCCTACTGCTCCTCTGCGTGCATTTTCTGTCACATGCAAACCTTACCAGGCCTGGACTATTTTTCTTTCCTATAAGCACAGAAGTTGCAACACAGCTTACAGTATAATGACTCAGTCTTCCCAATAAACAACTTCTCTTTTCTCCTAATATGTAAAGCTGGGAAATTCTTGCAAACAACTGAAGTGAATGAGGGAGAAGCTCAGAGGAGATCCAAGCAAGCTTGGTGCATGCTGCTTTCCCGAGTGAGCTGGGTGCCACATTTCTAAACAGCAGAGTTTGGAAACAATTGAGATGTGACCATGTGCTTGTTCCCTGCCCTGCTCCTCCTACTGCTCCCAGGTGAGTGGGGCTGGAAGTTTAAGACACTGGAAAGTCAGAGGCTCTGCATCTGGGGCCCTTCCTGGGATGAGAGGTGAAGGAAGGAAACATGGTAGGGGACATAGCAGAGCCTGTTCATTCACAATTTTTTGTCACTTGATGGTGTTACAGTTTAACCAGTCACTGATAGTTTAGGTTCTTATATGATGAGGAAAGAATTGCCTGGAGTACGGCTAATAGTAGTAAGTAGTTATGTTTGTTGATAGAAGATAGAAACTAGGAAGATAGAAACCAACACAAAAGGAGAAAAAAAGGAGTCACTCAGGAGCCAAAGGCTTGGTGAGCTCCTGGGCTTTGCTGTTATCTTCTCTCTGTCTATCTATCATCTATCTATCTATCTATCTATCTATCTATCTATCTATCTATCTATCTTTCTATCTATCTATCTATCATCTATTTATTTTAATGTACTTAGTATAGGATCTACAGGGTCTCACTACACAGATTATACTGGTAGTGATCTTCCTGTTTTCAGCCTCCTGAGCTCTGGGATTGCCGGCACCACCGTGCCCATTTTCAATTGATGTCTCAGTGAGCCCCAGGGGCAGGGCTGGCATGGCATGCCAGGTATTGAACCTGGCCGCTATGCTCCACCTAAGCGGTTTGCTGTTATTTTTTAAAATCTGTCTTAGGATAACAAACAGGAAGGACTGTGGGGTGCCGTTTACTGTTAAGTGGAGGAAAAGAACTGACTCTGTCTGATTCTTTGTTTCTAACTGTGATAATGGGTTCTACAGTAGACACTGCAGATGCAAACAGAAGCAAAATAAAAATATCGCTTTTTGGAGGAATAATTCTTGTCCCTGGCTATTACAGAGAAACAGATAAATGAATAATTGAATGAATTAATCAACACATCTATTCTTTTAAGAAAGTGTTTTTATTTTAATTTACTTATAGTAATTGCATATGTTTATAGGATACATTGTGAGATTTTTATATATGTAGATTGCTAGGGATCTAGCTCACTGGCTGATTTAGGCACCTGCTCCTGAGTTTGGTCCTCGGTACAAAAAAAAAAAAAAAAAAGACACTTAGTGTATGTAAATAGTGAATCAGATGAGGATCATTGGCATAATCTTGGCAGATATATATCTTGAATTAGAAACATTTAAAATTCTATTTGCTGTTTAGAAAATAAACAAGAGCTTTCTGTCATTTTGATTTGCATATCCCTGATGATTAGTGAGGCTGAATATCAGTGTTCTGATTTGA
This sequence comes from Myocastor coypus, assembly GCA_004027025.1. NCBI lineage: Eukaryota > Metazoa > Chordata > Mammalia > Rodentia > Myocastoridae > Myocastor > Myocastor coypus. Next base: position 35,945 of record PVJA010016120.1, read on the forward strand.
AAAAATAATTACTGCCAATTGTGTGGTCAGCTGTTATAAAACATTAGAAGCTCTTCCTCTTACCTAATCTCTGTCTCTGTCTCTGTCTCTGTCTCTCTGTTTCTGTCTCTCTCTCTCTCTGTCATTCCACATTGCCTACTTTTTCCAGGCTCTGGTAAATATAGTTCTTTACCATTTTGAGATTAACTTTTTAAGTTCCAAATGTTAAGTGTAAACATGTGACATTTGTCTTTCTATATATGACTTAGTTCACATAGCATAATGTCCCTGCTTCACCCATGTTATTCTAAATCTTGCCCATTTTGAATAGCACTGCAGTAAGATATGAATGTAGGCATCTCTTCAACATACTGACTTCATTTCTTTTTGGTCTGTACTTGCTATAGTTGAGTATGTCAGGTTAAGGAGGTGACATACTCAACTGAGGAGTGACCGAGACCACTAGGATAGGCAGGATGGAAACAAATGGTGATGTCTTTACTGGAAGCTGGGTGCAGTCTGGTCAAGAATGAGAAGGCCATTGACCAAGAACAAAGGAAGAGAATATAATTTCTAAATGAGTTTGAGCATGGGAGGGGTCTCCTGGTGGGTCTAGTGTCTCGCAGGAAGCACCAGTGGGAAGTATAGGGTGACAGCAGCATTTTGCGGACTCACAGAATGACATTCTATAGACTTACAGGGTTTCCTATAAGCCTGAGAACCAGGCCTAGGAGCCATCCTGATAAACAGATTTATTTTAGATTCTGTGGCCAGGTGAGGACATTTTCCTATTTGAGCAGACTGATTTAAGTTCTTCCTGTTCAGATTATGAGGACTAACACAGTAGACCAAGAAGAGTTCTGGTTCTTGGGTATGATGAGAAGACAGTTGTCAAACATACAGCTCATAGTATGTTGTAAGTAGCTACATTTATTGAGGACCATAGGCTGGCAGCGCCAGGAATAGGCAAAAGGAAAATGGGAAAAAAAAAGAGACTCAGTAACTCAGGCTTCTTGCATCTAAAGGGTCAGACACCTCTGATCCTGTGTGCCTTCCATTCCATCTCTCACTGGATTAATGATCTTCTCTCTCACGCCTGGCAACCTCCTAAGCTTTTTGTTCTTTTTCTTTGAACTTTTTTTGGTACAGTGGATCGAACTCAGGACCTTGCACTTGCTAGGCAGGCGCCTGTGTCACTGAGCTATCTCCCTGCCTCCTTTGAACTTCTTTTAGGATTGTGGGAGCATGGATAGCCATCAGGGTGGTATGGTGTGTGTACTGGGTTCAAATTAAATTGAGACTAAGACCAGAATGGATTGGAATGTGGTGAGCCTTTATTGGCCAGTTCCGTGGCCTGCCAGTGAGCTTCACACAGGGAAGTGCCAATACACCCCGAAACAGAGTTAAGCACACTCTTTTATAGCAAGAAGAACCACAGCTGCAAGCTGTTTATGACTAGGAGGTTTTTTTCATAGTTTAGTGATAAGCAGAACTTGCCCCATGAGGGGTTTGTTAAGCAAACTGTTTCCATAAGACACATCTGGGAGTTTATCTTAAACCTTGACAAGAAACAGCCAGCTAGTACTCTCCCTTGAACAGATTGAAGAAACAGGGTAGGAACACATTTGTAGAGTAGATAACAGGAAGCACAAGGTTCCTCCTAGTAATTTTCCACAGCTATAGCACAGAATTCAGTTAACACATTACAGTGTGTATAAGGAACGGTGTGAGGCAAAGACCAACCAAGGCAGCCAGGCTCGAGTCAGAGCATCATGGTGGGAAATTTATCATGCTTGGGTGAAGGCAGACAGAAAACAGAAAGGCTGTCTGTAAGGGAGCAAAGAGAAGTGGACTTTTTATAATAGGGCTTGAAACAAAGGACATTAGGCAGGAAGATCTTAGGAAACATCGGTGCTCAAAGTTCTTTGGACTTCTCATGCCTCAGTAGACAAAGTTTTTCAAACATCTGGGGTCAATATTTGGATGTCTTCAGCTGTCTGGGTGTTTGGAAGATTCCATGCTGTCTTACCTCCTTTTTGATAGCCTGTGTTTGCCTAGGGCACCAGAGTTGAGCTGTGAACAGTGCCTCTGCTGGCAGGCAGGTTGAGTATTGAGAGAATCAGGTCTGAACGGAATCTTAGTCCGGATGGAGACTTGTGGTGAGGTGCTTGCAGCTGGGTGGGAGGGACCAGTGGCTCACTCTCAGATCCTTGGTCTCTAATTGTGCTAAACTTAGGAGTTTAGCTGAAAGATATAATAATTCCTTTTTATTTTTTGGAAGAAGACATGAGTTTTCATAATTGTTGTACTGTTTTTAACTAGTATAATGAATAATGTACCAGAGTTCTCCTTTTCCCACATGTTCACTGCCATTTGTTATTTTCTTTTCTTTTTAATAATAACCAGGTAACCAGGATGAAATTATAGCTCTTTGTCATTTTGGTTTACACTTCCCTGCTTCTCTTCCTCTCTCTCTCTCTCTCTCTCTCTCTCTCTCTCTCTCTTTCTTCTCTCTTTCTTTCTGAGATAGGGCTTCTTATCTAATTAAGGCTAGCCTTGAGCTTGAACTTGTGATCCTCCTGCCTCAGCCTCTGAGTGCTGGGATTACAGGAGTACACCACCTTGTTTGGTTGGTGTTGAGCATTTTCATATGCAGTACTTATTGTCTGTATATCCTCTTTTTAGGAGCATTTATTTAAGTCATTTATTTATTTTCTCATTGAATTATTTGAGTCTTTTACATACTCTGGAAATTAATCATTGTCAAATGAGTTTAGCAAGGGAGATAGCTCAGAGGCATAAGTGCCTGCCGGGCAAGCACAAGGTCCTGAGTGGGATCCTTGGTACCAAAAAATGCGACAAGTTTACAGACATTTTCTTCTACTCTATAGGATGTTTGTTTACTCTATTGTTTCTTTTCCTGTGCAAAATTTGCTATAATTCCATTTGTGAATTTTTGCTTTTGTTGCTTGTGCTGTTGCTGTTCTATCCCAAAAATATTTTGCAAAGTCAATATTCTGAAGCATTTCTTTTGTATTTCCTTTTAGTAGTTCCAAAACTTTGATATAGGACAAATATCACTCTGACCTAGATGTCAGATATCTGACTTATCATCCCCAAAATCAAAGAATAATTTCCAAGTAACAAAGGAAGTAAAGAGCAGGAAAGGTTTAGTGGGGAATAGAAGTATCTCCTGGGAGGCAGAAGGAGTACAGAGTGGGTTATCATGGAGGCCCTTTGTCAGGGCTAATTTATACCTCAAAGTCACACATGTAAGTACAACATGGGTGAAACTATTTCAACCAATGACTACAAGTATAGCCACTTACCTAGTACTGATCTAGTAGGGAAGTGGAGCACATAGCAAGGGTATATAGCTAACATCGGTAACCTTGGCTTATCCATGGCTTCTAAAACAGGAATATTTTGGGAAAGGGATGCATCCAGCTATCAGGGGTCCTAGTCACTCCACTGAGTGTCTGATGCATACCTAGATTTAATGGATTGGATGGTGTTAATTAACAGTGTGTGGGGAAGCTGAGTGTGGTAGTGCAGGCCTGCAATCCTAGCACTTGGGAGGCTGAGGCAGGAGGGAGAGGCTAAGGCAGGAGGACCCTTGCAAGTTTGAGACCAGCCCAGGTTACAAAATAAGCTCAAAACCAGCCTAAACTGCATGTTGAGACCCTGTCTCAAAAAGACAAAAAGATACACACACACACACACACACACACACACACACACACACACACACAGACACGAGTCTAAGACCATAGGAAAGACTATATGTAATTTCATCTAGGCACAGGAAGGATAAATCAGAGTGATACAGAAAATATCTGTAGGGGAGACTAAGAATATATAAGGACTTGAATATGGGGTATCATAGACCCAGGGAATCCAGATGGAATGTTTGAGATCAAAGCTGCAAGGATGTTCAGCACAGATGTGCACATGAAGCTGGGTCTTCTGGTGTTGGGGAGACGTCAGGTCGAGTCCTAAATGTCTTTATGGCCATCAGTTCTGTCTGCTTCAGGCACCGTGGATTCCTGTTGTTTGCAGAGGGCACCATATTATTGGGAAAGTCTTCCTTAGGTTAGGCCTCACAGGTGGCACCAGTTACAGTATAATCTCATGTTTCCAGGCTGGCCTCAAATTATTTTTGATCCTCCTCCCTGGGTCTTCCAGGTGGTGGGCCTATAGGAGCACTTCCAGAACTCCTCCACGTGCTCCAGTGTGCTTCTGGGGCCACCTCAGATTTATCCTCAAACAATTAGAGCTATTTCTAACTCTCTATAAACCATTGAAATTTATTTGCCTCTTAAATTGGGTTTACTATTTTGTTTCAGAGATCTAATTGAAGATCTTTCCATTGCTCTGAGTTACTTCAAGCAAAGGATGAGGCTGAAAATAACGTGCAGATTAATGTGATGTTGTTACAGAGCAGGAGTTGGCTGTGAAATGTTCCTTACTCTTCGATGATGGCTTGATTCATCTTCATTAGTTTTAGTGAAATCTACAAGACTCATATGTGAACAGAATGAGCGTGTCTCTGTGTATACTACTTAACCTTTACTTGCTTTTGTCTTTATTATAAGTTTTCTTTTTCATTTTTAAAAGACAACTAAAATATTTTTAAAGTTTAAAATAATCCAGAATTTCACTAAACAAAATGATAAGAATTCAACAACTGGGATGAGGAAAAAGTGAAAAGAAAGAAGGGAAAAATGTATATGTATATACACAGGACGGCTTGGATAATTGTACTGCTGGTTTCTATTGGTCTGTTGAAGTGAACAGTCAATGGTTAAATTTTTTTCTTCTTTTTAACTTTTTGACAAATTTTGCATACTTGCTTTTCTTTCAAAAGTTGGCTTTTGCTGGGACTGATAGAAGTCAAATTGAGTACAGTTTATGGAGAAAATGGGTGCACACATCATGATACCCTCAGCACATGGCTATTGGATGCCATCACTCTCTTAGTCAATTTCTGCTCATTCAGAGTGGTTTTCTATAGGACTACTAGAGGCCATTACAACCACTAGGGATAGCCCTATGTGGCCACTGGATATGTCCACTGCAGCCAACTTCCAAAGGGCCCAGGGTGCTAAGATTCAAAGCAGCATCATGTCTTGTAGATATGGTTTGTTTTTTCCTCTCTTCGTAACAACACAATACAAAGTTGGCCGAAAGAGAACACTCCTTCAGCTGGGGATATAGCTCAGTGGTGTGGCATCTGCTTGGCAAGTAGTGAGGTCCTGAGTTTGATTCCTGGTACCAAAACCCAACCAAACAAACAAACTCCATGAAACACTCCTCAATATATATTATTTACTGATTGTAGGAAGTGGAGGGGTCAATGACAAGCAGCTATTATTACTATGTCACCATTCTTTTCCCTTTTGAGATCTGTAGTTATTCTCTTCACTGATTTTCCTGGAGCCTTTAACCCAGTAGAATGCTGAAGAACAACAGGTGTCTGCCTTGGAGAGGGTATAATCTTCCTTCGTTAGCCATTATTTAATTTAGGACACCCTTGAATTGAGGAGCTCTTCCTAGATCAGGACGCTGTAATCCTGTCTTTGGGGTGGGAGGTGACAGGCTGATGCACTTGCGTTTTCCAGGCTTCTCTGGTACAGCGAAAGATGTCATTGGTCCAGACAAAGTGAGTGGCCATGAGTGGGGCTCGCTGACTGTGGTATGTCACTATTCCTTGATGTGGAAGACCCATCGGAAGTGGTGGTGTCGAGGAGCTAAGTGGAGTAGCTGCAAGACGCTGATTAAAACCAATGGATCAGAGAAAGAGGAGAAGAAGGGGCGTTTGTCCATCAGAGACAACCAGAAAGATCTTATGTTCAGTGTAACTATGAAGAACCTCATGAGAAATGATACTGGCAATTATTGGTGTGGGATTGAAAAAACTGGACGTGACCGTGGGGACCGAGTTCAGGTGACCATTGTTGCAGGTAAGTGTGCGTTTGTGTGGTTGTATCCCTGAGATCCCACATAAGCATATTAACTGTTACCAGAGAGACATATTGCAGAGGGGGGTTGAGTCCTGAGGGTTAAAGCCTTCCCTCTGAGATCCCAGTCCTGCCTTTGAGAGGTGGAAGGTGGTGGAGAAGGATGACAATTCTCTCCTCCCAGCATAACACACACAAACCCACCTTATCCCACACAGAATTATATTAGAAGCATTTTTATGTACATAGAGATAAGATACTTTTACACAAAGTAAATTATGAAACCTGTATCTGGGCAACATACAGTAATGGGAATGATATTTCTCTTTTCACTTAAATGACAACAATTAGTATAATAGAGAAAATATATGAAACTAAGATTTTAAACACATTATATTCCAGGCAACCAATAACAGTCACTTGCTTAAGAGGTTTTCTTGGTTGAAACCCAGAAAGGGATACTGCGGTGGACTCTACAGACTTCTTCAATAGAGGAAAAATTGCTTAGAATCTGGGGAGATGAAGTTGGTAGATTTGCAGGACAGAGTATTAGAGAAAAGAGAGTGAAAGGAATGGGAGTCCAGAGCTCTGTAGGCTGCCCCCATGATGAATCAAGAGAGCATCTGTCCTTTCTTGTATATAAAGGAACTACCTGAGGTTGGACAGAGAATGACTAAAAAGATGAGAAAGAATGGTTGTCCCCTAGGGCCAGGGATTAGGTCATGAACCCGCTTGGCTAAAGTCATAATTTGTGAGACATCAGGCAGAATATGCATGAACGTCTGGTCCCTACAGTGTTGAGTAATTGGCTCTAGAGTAAATGCTGCTTTGATGTGGCCTTACAAATTTTCAAAGCAAGTTTTAAAAGAATCCAAACCTTTTTTTTTTTTTTTCTTTGCAGGATCAGGGTTTGAACTCACTACCTTGCACTTGCCAGACAGGCATTGTGCCACAGAGCTATCTCCCCACTCCCTCCAAACCTTTCTAAGTAATTTCACTGCATGCCTGTACAAAACTCAAGATTTATAAGAAGAAAGGTCTGGCACCAGCAGGGTAAAAATCACAATATCTGAATAGCAATAATTATGAGATATGATAATGATTATGTGATGAAGCTGAGAAAACCTTTTATGATGAGAATAGTCAGTTGAAACCAATCCAGAGCTAATGCAGATGTTAGAATTAGTAGAAAAGGAAATAAAGACAGTATGAAACTATATTTGACATGTCTGAGGAAGTGGTGATGTGGAAAATATGAAAATACTGAAGCCACATTTTTTAAAGATGGAAATTACAGTGTATGAAATTTAAAAATAATTCAACATGATTAATGGCATACTAAAACTTGCAAAATATGATTGTTATGGTTTGTCTAGATGTCTCCTCAAAGCTTCATGCTGTCTTGCCTGTGGGCTTCTAGAGTTTGCGATTGATTCATGGTTCAGTGCTGGGATTATGGATGATTGCCACACTCTCCCCAGGAAGGTAGCTTGTGTACAGTATAAGGGAAGGAGAAAAGCTTGCTTTTGCTCCTCCCTCTTTGCTCATGTTGCTTTTGCTGTCTTCTGGTGCCATGAACTATTGCCTCTCTGCCAAGCCTGCCACCTTGCCTTAGAGACAGCTGATTATAGACTGAAATCTTTGCAATCTATGAGCTAAATAAACCATTCTTTTTTTTTTTTTTTTTACCATTCTTTTTAAATTTTGGACATTGAATATTTTGTCTAAGCAATGAAAGAAAAATAACCAAAACAATATTAGTGAGTAGGACAAAGTATTACCTGTGTGTGGTGGTACATAAATTTGGGAAATTGAGGCAGTAGAATTATAAATTTGATCCTACTCTGGGCAACTTAGTCACTTAGAAATATCTGTCCCAAAATAAATCACCGTGCAGAAAAGCAGCACCAGGATTTGTAGACCCACTGAGGAGGGGATGTTGTGATCATGAAACTACTGGGAGACAGGAAAGGATAAGTAAAAGAAGGATGACTCTTGGCCCAGCCATCCTGGCATGCAACTGGTGCTGAGAGGAAGCCTGAGCTTCCCAGAGGAGGTTCAGGGAGGAGTGGTCAGATCACTGATCACATCACTTCCCAAGGTGACAAGTAGTGAGTTTTATTTTTTTTTCCAATTCTTTTATTGTTTAAATTTAACAATGGTTATATTACATATTTTCATCATCGGATCAGTTTAGATTAATACATATAGGTATATAAGATTGATCAAACAACTAAACATTAACCTTTCTAAATCCACATTACTTTTTTTTTTTTTCTTTTCCCCCTTTTTTTCTTTGAAAGTTGACATATTAC
>PVJA010016121.1:0-21365 GCA_004027025.1 Myocastor coypus
TTAAATTTGAGACCATAGACAGTACTTTGTAGAACTGTTGTTAGTGTTAGCCTTCGGGACGAGTCACGGCCAATGCTTGGCCATTTTGCTTTCTGTGAAAGCCTGAGAGAATGTTTTTCTCTGGGTGACTCTCCTTATACGCAGTGCAGTTCATTCATCCCTTTCCTCTGAGGTCCCATAATCTCCTTGACCAGGAAATTTGGGACACCTCTGAGTTATAGGATATTACAGCACAGGTTCTCTTATATCCTGGGTCTTTATTGACCTTCAAGGTCTAGGTCCAAAATATTGGCTATCCAATGTCTTATTCTTAAATATAGAAAGAGCATCAAGTTAAGAGAAATATTCACATGACAAAACCATTAAGCTAAATTGATAGAGAGTTTAAACAAGACAGAGCAATTGAACATTTGAACATACTATTATGATGCAGTAAAAAAAGAGATTTCACAAAAAGCAGATGAAAACATCATGGCGAATTCCCAGATATATAAAATCCAGATAAGATCTTTGAAAGAGAGAGTACATAATATGAAAGCAAAAGTATGTTAGAAAAAATAATTTTATTATTATTATTATTTTTTGGTGGAATCAGGAATTGAACTCAGGCCCTTATCCTTGCCAGGCAACTGCTTATTCTACTGAGCTATCTCTCCAGCTCCCTAGAAAGAACAGTTTTAAAAGACACAAAAGAAAAAAAACTCTTTTAACATTAAGTATAAAAAATGAAAAGGATGAAATCATAACTTATCTTGAGCAATGATGAAGTGAATTGGAGTTTGCACTATAGATATAAGGATTGTATAAAAGAGAGAAAACTATGAGTATTTGACAAACTCAAGAGGCTAAAGAAATCTTCTAAAAGATATACATACAGAAAAATCATTTGATGACTTCCAATAAGAAACTAGAATAAGAAGTAGCACCAAAAGAGCCTCTGAAAGTGACAAAGGACAAACCACAAATAAATATAATAAAAATATTTAATATCACAGGTCAATCAAGAGATGCAAATTAAAACAATAGAAAGATTTCACTCCAGAAAGAATAGTTAATATCAAGAAATCAACCAATAACCAATACTGAAGGGGCTATGGGTAAGAAGCAGAAAAAATTTTTCTATTCTTGCGGAGAGTACACACTAGTGTAACCACTGTGGAAATCAGAGTGGTGATTCACCAAAAAAATACGATCAGAGATTCCATTTGATCCAAATATCTTCCTTCTTGGAATCTTTCTAGAAGAATCAAAAACATCATAGCACAGTGATATATGCATACCCATGTGTACTTATATTAGCATGGTTTATAATAGCTAAATTTGGAGACCATACAGACATCCATCAATCAAGGAATGGATATAAAGATGTGGTTTTGTTTACATAATGATGTTTTACTCAGCCATTAAGAAAGATAAATTTGAGGAACTTATGGGTAAATGGGTGGACTATGATACAGTAATCATAAGTGAAATAAATTAGACACATGTTATGATAACCAAAACTTGTACACAACCCAAATGGCTGTCAAGAAATGGGTGGATAAAGAGGATGGAGAGCTCTTTAGACAATGAATTACAGTCGTGCCATAAAGAAGAGTAAGATTGAGACATTCTTCAGTGGTTATGCACTTTGAAACCATACTATTAAGGACACTTGCATAAATACCACATTATTTTTCAAGTGTGAGAAACTGAAAATATAAATAAGGACCAACATATATATATATATATATATATATATATATATATATATATATATATTAGGTACTGTGAAATAGGAAAAAAAAAATTTCAAGTGGAGACAGGAACAAGAAGTTGAGATAGGGAAAGGCAAAGAAAGGCAGAGTAAGAAAAAAGAAAAAATGAAAAGCAAGCTTTTGTAAATAGAAAAGAGAGGTGAGTTTGTAGAAAGGATAGAGGAATGTGAAAAAAATCAAACTATATTATGTACAGGTACACATACTCTATGATGAGTGTTATCACTACGTATAGCTAAAGTATATCAACATAATCTGATTGAAGAAAAAAGAAATAAAACAATAATTTAAAATCAAAAGAAGAGCTGGGGTGATAGCTCAGTAGAATAAGCACTTGCCTGGCAAGCACAAGAACCTGAGTTCAAGCCCCGGTTCTGCAAAAATAAATAAATAAATAAATAAATAAATAAATAAATAAATAAATAAATAAATTTTAAAAAATAAAATCAAAAGAAAAACTACTTGACAAAATATTAATGGAAAATTCCTCACAAACAATAATAGAGAGTTTCTTGAAACTGATACTGCTCAAGTGCTTGAGCCTGCTGTTAAATACAATACTTCAAAACAAGAGAAATACTCTGAAATCTGAAAATCAGGCATTGGTGCTGGGTCTCATCACTCCCACTTGATCCTGCACAGTAAATGTTCTATCTAAACACATATTGAGGGAGAGAAGAGGAGGATACAAAGCCAAGAAGTAAAAATACCTTTGAAGTCCAGAAATTTGTCCTATTTAGAATATGTAAGAGAACTTCCAAGAGTTCTGCTATTAGAATTAGTAAATTAACTTAGTTTTCCAAGTCGGTATGCTAAAATTGATTGTATATATATATACCAGCAGTGAGCAAAAGGGAATAAAAAATATGAACCAGTATAATTTATATTAGCATTAGAAATTATGGCTAGGGCTGGCAATATGGCTCAGTGGTCTAAAGCACCCGCTTAGGCATGCTTAGGCAACTTCAGAGACCATGGTTAGATACCCAACGCCACATGCTGTGCCAGCCCCACCCAAAAGACAAGCTCAGCCCACCATAATAATAATTAAAAAAGGAGAAAACACCGTACTTACGACTCAGGAGATAGCTCAGGGACACAAGTATCTGCGTGGCTAGTACTAGGTCCTGAGTTCAATCCCTGGTTCTGAAAAAAGAAAGAAAATAAATCATAGCTGATGGTAGTAATATACCCTTCCAATCCAATAATTGGGAAATTAAGGCAATAGGATCATGAATTTGGGGGCAGCTTGGATAAACAAAGAAATGATAAGCATAGTGTAAGTGATTTCCGATGTACTCTAATTGACAGAAATTGAAATCAGTGAATCTGACATAGAGACTCTTTCATAAGTGTATGGAACAAAAACGTCACCAGAAAAACACCTCTTTATACATAGTTTATTCATTTTTGAAACAATAAAAGATGATATTTAGGTAATGAAAAGATTATTTCAACATGATGTAAAAAGAGAATTTTTCTTTTTAAAAGCCATACAAGAATACAACAACCACACAAAGACAAATTTTAACCTTTGCTTCACATCAAAAATTAAAGATGAGTGATATGGTAAGGCTTATATATTGATAATAAATCAGTAAATGTATTTATTAAAATAAAAATTAAAGCTATGAAATTTCTAAAATATAATATACAGACTCTCTTTTTGCCTTTGTTTAGACAAAAAGTTCCTGAACAGAATAATGGCCTAAATCATAAAAAAATGACACATTTTGTCAATTGTAAATATTCTTTTCTTTGAAAAATTATGTTAAGAATATAAACATAGGGACCAGGGAGATAGCTCAGAGGCACAAGTGCCTGCCTGGCAAGTTCAAGGTCCTGAGCTCGATCCCTGATTCTGCCAAAAAAAAAAAAAAAAAAAAAAAAAAAAAAAAAAAAAAAAAAAAAAAAAAAAAAAAAAAAAAAAAAAAAAAAAAAAAAAAAAAAGAATATAAACATAAACTGTAGATGGGGCACAGATATTTATAAAATGGTTGTTGAATAAATTATAAAGAATTATGTACAACCCCAACCAAACAAACAGACGGCAAGCAGAAAAGATAGGAAACATGACACGGGCAAAACCAAGCACTTATATAAACAGGATGAATTAGACAATGGCCCTAAGAATCTCTGGCAGATTTTGTGTAATGCTAAAACTGTGCTGGAATGCCTGTCATTAAGGTCTTTTAGATTGGTGCTGCTTCTAATGTAATTTCAATTATTGCTATATTCTCTCTCAAGTAAATGGTTGTTTTATAAGGAAACAAAAAAGGATATTAAAAGAGAATAAGAGACAAGGAAAAATACCATAGGATTGACCTTCTATAATTTTGTATAGGTTTAGATTACTAAATTTCTCTGTAAAAATGTGTAACTTTTTTTTATCACATTCTATTGGGATTTATCAGAATATCAGTGATTGATGGAAAATACTGATTCCGCATTAAGTCTAAGACGTCTGATATTCAGAAAGATAGTGATGTTAAGCTCAAGTACATATGTTATAGAGTGATAAGCTTTTCTTAGATTTTCTTCTGGAGGGTTGAGAATGTAAGTTTACAGACCAAAAAATTAGAGAAAAAGAAAGGATTCAAGGATATCCAATATTTTGGCCCTTGCCCTTCAAGGTCAGTGAGGACTCAGGTCATAAGAGAACCTGTGCTGTAACATCCTATAATTCAGTGGTGTCCCAAATTTTCTGGTCAAGGAGGTTATGGGGCCACAGAGGAAAGAGACTGATGATGTATAGTGTGAATAAGAAGAATCACATAGAGAGGATACATTCTCTCAGGCTTTCACAGAGAGCAAACTGGTCAAGCAATGGTCATGACTCATCCAGACGGCTGACACTGACAACAGTTCTACAAAGCACTGTACATGATTTCAAGGCAAATCCTGAGGGGATTTGACTGACCTTGGGAGATACAAAAGTTACATGTTTTGTTTTACAGGTCTTGTTTTAACTGGCCTTAAACACCAAACAGAAAAGTTTTAACACCAGGCATTAAAAGTGAAGCTAGATTAGTAAGCTGAGATGTAAAACATTTAAATAAACAGCTTCTGATATTACTGGTTCTGCCAATAACCCACTACTATTATGGAATATTGGACTTTGTATACAACTACTTTCTCTTAGTTCAATGAAAAAAAATTTTTGTACCAACAGTGGTTAGAAACATTATCATGTCTGCATCCTGTACTTTGAATAACTACTGCAGAGACAAAAATATGCATCATATTAAGTATTGTGGCAGTACTACTAACATTTTTTGAAACTGTCACATTGATGTTTCTTATTAAAAGTAATTTTAAAAAGAATTAGAAAAGGCTAGCCTGATAGCTCAGTGGACTAAAGAACCTGCTTAGGCAGAGCACAGCAGTAGGGGCTGGATCCCAGGCATGCCATGTTGGATCTGCCCCCGGGGTGCACTGGGAGTGTCATTGAGACTGGGTGAGGTGGTGCATGCCAATAATCCCAGTTGCTGGGAAGCTGAAAACGGGAGGTTCACTATGAGTCCAATCCAAGTAGTGAGACCCTATAGACCCTGTTCTAAATGAAGGGGAAAAAAAGAATTTTAAAGAATTCTCATGCCGGGTGTGGTGGCTCACGCCTGTAATCCCAGCACTTGGGAGGCTGAGGCAGGAGGATCATTGTGAGTTCGAGACCAGCCTGGGCTACAAAAGTGAGCTCAAAGCCAGCCTGAACTGCTCAGTGAGACCCTGTCTCAAAAAAAAAAAAAAAAAAAAAAGGCAGTAAAATTTTGAAGAAATAGCTTACAAGAGAACACACATGAGTGTCAAGTGAGCACTCAAAAACTGTTCCATATGTATTTGGCAAAATGTGAGTTAAACCATATAGCATATCACTATATACCACTAAGTTAAAAGTAAATACATTCCAAATATAAGAATGGATGTTTATGCGATGCAAATGGAACAACAATTTGAAAACAGCTAGGCTTATAACACAAACCAAGCAAACTGGTCTTCAGTATTTCTTAAGAAATAAATGAAAGACAGATAAAAGGTAGAAAAAGAAAAAACAGAATAAGAATCTTATTGTAATCCTCCAGTGGGGCTGGAGAGATAGCTCAGTAGAATAAGCACTTGCCTAGCAAGCAGAAGGGTCAGAGTTCAATCCCTCTTTCTGAAAAAAAAAAAAAAAAAAAAAGTAATCCACCAATAACAATGTATCTAAAAGTATACCTTGACTTAATACAATTGTCTTCTGTGTTTTATATGTTTTTTGTCTATTAGTCTGGTTTTAAGTCTATACATATAGTTAGTTTTATAAGTTCTTGTAAGATAGACAAATGGACAAAAGAGTGGGGTGAAAGGAATGGAAGTAGAGCTAAAGTGTTCTGTGTACATGTTCAAATTTCCTACAATGAATATAATAATTATGCACTGCAAACATGTACTAATGAAAGTCAAAAAAAGGAAAGAAATTAATCAAAATATATGCCTCAAAAACTTGTGCCTTATAGTATTTATAAGATTTTGATTATTCAAATTGGAAACAACTTAAATCTTATTTAAAGCAAACATGGTTAATCTATATTGTATCTATATAATTGAATTCTATTAGCTACAAAAAGAACAGACTATTAGTATTGTGAGATAACTGATGTAGTGACCACCTAAGTCCTAATAACACTGAGGTGAAAGAAAATAGACCCCCAAGATATTTATATGATCTGTGGTAAACAGATAATCTGTAAGAACAGAAGTGAGATTCGTGTTGTCAGGGGAGAGGTGTTCATCAGATTTTGTTATGAAACTTTGTGAGGAAGGAGTTGCGAGGAAATTGTGGGTGGCTGATGCAACTGTCATATACCTTAATATTGATAGTGGGTATAGTACTAAGGTATACTTTTTCCAACATTACCAGGTCTGTGACATAACATAGTAAGGATAATTGCATGTGTATTACATCTCTCAAAAACAATTTGAGAAAGTTGAACCGAACTGAGGAAAAAGAATTTTAAGAAAACGGAAATAATCCATTTACATTTCAAATGATGAAAATAACCCATTTTTAGAAAAATAAAGTAAGAATAAAAAACAATTTAAAGATCAGGTGAGTATCAAGTTTATTAAAGGAATACTGACACATAAACCTATAGGATAATGTTTTTGAAATTATGAGGAACTCTTCCCAAGGTAAATTTGTTCTGCCCAACATGATCAGTTATGATAGTTAATGTAATTTCATCTTGCAGATTTCTTTGAAAGACATTATAAGATATATTTGGCAAAAATAAAGTTTATGACCAGTGCAAAGGAAATCATGGGAATATGTGAATAGCACAACCAAGTTCAGGACCTATGAACAGACTTCCTGTGGGACAGCGAAGGGAATCCATATACAAAGCTTACTGAGGTGACCAGAAAGCCAGTAATTAAAATTGAAATGGAAAATTTGGGGGGAAATTTGGCAAAGTAGGAGAATATGAAACATATTAATTCAAATTTTAATTAACCAAAATCAGATGTTAATTCTATCAGGAAATTATAAATTATATCCTTTTGAAAGGAAATATAGATTTAAACCAAAAAATTAGGCAGACAGATGTTAACTGAAGGAAAAACCAAGTGACTGAACAAACAAGGATATGTTGACTAGTTTAATATATAAATCAATATTGTCTAATAATTCCCTAATCATACTAAAGCTTACTAAACATTGACTTTTGTAGATCCTAAAAGAATTTTCATGAAAAGCCAGTCTTCCAAAATTCATAATGAAAGTAAAAAGCAAAAACATCATTATGATAACAATTATGATAATATTCATTAACACTAACACTTAAACAATATGTCCATTCTGTCCCAGAATCTTAGGTAGAATGGTCATTAACTCAGCTATCATGTGATCAAGCCAAGTTACAAATATGCCCGCCTTAAGAAAATACAGGGGGTTAACACATGGATAGTGTGCTTTAAGGCTAGTCTTTTGTCTTACTTATCAGACACCAGGCCAGGCTCAACTCCCATTATCAGGCACCAATACATACTATAAAGCCAAAGCAATAAAAAAGTACTTTATTTGTAGTAGAAAGCCATAGAATACAGAACTAGAAATAAATATGTTCAATAATGTATGAGGAATTTGACTGAAGAAGCATTTAATGTAAGTGAGATTTTGGTAGTTCTTCAACACATGATATGGTACTCAGGCAGGAGTTAAAGTTCTGCTAGGCAGCAAAGACAGCAGCTTTAGGATGGATCCTATCTTAATTCTTTCTAAATCACTTAAAAACCCCTAGGGATTTCCTCTGTGCTTTCCATCCTGTGAGAGTAAAGCTTTTGGCAGTAGGTATTGATGATCTTCTGAATTTCTACAGAGCCTGTAGTGATTTCACCCTTTTCATTTCTTATTGTGAATGGATGCAACTAGAGATGATACTCTTAAGTGAAATAAATCAGATCCACATGTATAAACACTGTATTGTATACTTAGCATGAGAACTTGAAAGAGAAAATGGAACATGAAGGGTACAATTGACCCTTGGAAAAGGGAATGAGCTTATTCAAAATGGAAGAGTGATGGAGTTGAAGAGAATGACAGGAGAGAAAGTGGGAGAGAGAGATATAGCTATTGAAGTAAGCAGAGTGGTTTGCACAACTGTGCTGTGGATTTAGCCTGGTCTACGGAAAATTCAGATAATTCTTAATTTGTTTTTTCTCCTTTTTCCAATTGTTTCTCTTTTTTCTTCTTTTAATTTCTTATATATTTCTTTCTCCTATTTTTTCTTCTAATTTGCATGCATTTATCTGGTAATATGCATAGCCGGTTGGAAGACGACATATTCATTACAATAAATACTGTAAAATTCATATTACTTTGTTAGGGGTAATTTCTTCTATCACTTGTAATTTTTCTGTTTTACTATTATTTTGTACTCTCTTTATGAAAAAAAAAAAAAAACAGACATAAATCTTTCTTGGATATCCTGTTCACAATCCTCTCCAGCCAACATCTCTACTTCCTTGTTATTATATTTTTAAATAATTTTGCTTATATTCTGTCTACTCCATCTACATTTTCCCTCTTTATCACAATAAGACACAAACCTGCTATTCCTGTAACAAATATGGGAATTCACAAAGCAAAGGAGAAAGAGATAATTTTGAGGAAAATTAATGATTCCAAGAAAAATTTTACCTCTTAAAGCTAGAGATGATTTTCATGAAGGTTCACTTATGGACTTACCCAACAGAGATGGAAAATTTGGTCTTACAGGAGAACGATGAGTATGCAGAAATCAAATTATGAGAAGTTGGATGTTAAAGTGAAATGATGAACCAGCACTTACACTTCCTTTGGAAAGAAAGTGAAGCATAGACATTCAGAGCTTAATAATATCATTGCAGCTAGTAAAAAGGTAAGGAAAGTTCTCTTTGAAGCAACAAGGATAAATGAAATAGTTATTCCGCCGCTGCAAGATGAGGCAAAGATGAATAACATAAGATTAATAGGTATCAACGAGAAAGAAAGAGGCAACACAAATGACATAAAAAGAATATGGGCAGATGTCATAGCAGAAAACTTCCCAAACATGGGGAAACAATCTGACATTCAGGTGACTGAGGCACATAGAACTGCAAATAATGTCAACCCAATTAAAACTTCACCCAGACATATGATAATCAAGATCCCAGGAATTCAGCAAAAGAAAAGCATATTAAAACTCACTAGAGAATTCAAACAGATCTCATTTAAAGGAAAACCCATCAGAATATCAGCAGATTTCTCCTCACAAATCATCCAGTCAAGAAGACCATGGAACACAGTACTATAAGTCCTAAAGAAAACAAATTACAACCCAGATTGATATATCCTGAAAAACTCTCAATTTTAATACAGAAGTAAAATACTTCCATGACATAGGACAACTAAAGAATTTCAGGGTGACCACACCAACCTTACACAGAGTACTAAAAAATATTCTAGAAAGGGATCAAAATGTCCACAATTCCAAGAACTACAACAGAAAGAACCCACCAAACATAGAAAACTTTTTTTTTTTTTTTTTTAATGGCCGGCTCAGCCTACCCTGGCAGTGGGGCTGGCACAGCATGTGGTGCTGAGGATCAAACCGCTGTCACCGAGATTACCTAAGCTTGCCTAAGCAGGTGCTTTAGACCACTGAGCCACCTCGCTGGCATCAATGAAAACTATTAAGTGCATCAGAAAAGTAGGGGACAAACAGCAGGAAAATAATATGACATACCCAAGTTAATTCATATCAAATATAGCCACCAGTGTAAATGGGATCAGTTCATCAATTAAAAGAAGTAGATAGGCCAGGGAGATAGCTCAGTGGAATAAGTGCTTTCCTGGAAAGACAAAGGCCTTAGTTCAATCCCTAGTACAGAAAAAAAAAAAAAAAAAAAAAAAAAAACACTGGCAGAGTGGATTAAGAAGCAAAATGCAACAATATGGTGAAAGTCAAAGAATGGAGAATAATGCTACATGCTGGAGAACTTCAGACAAAAGTGGTGGTAGATATACTATTCACAATCTCAACTTCAAACCAAGAATGATCTAATGTTATAAACAAGGTCATTATAGGTTTTGACCAGCAGTGCGGTGGCTCCACCTTGGAGCTGCCTGCATGCCATTTTGGTCTAGTGGCGCAGTAGCCAGTCCAGCTCCACCTCCCACTCTGCCCGCCGTCGTGACCAGGTCGTGCAATAACCTCAACCCGCATACATCCCCTGACTCACCAACAGCCCGAGCTCCAATTCCACCCACCTTCC
This sequence comes from Myocastor coypus, assembly GCA_004027025.1. Classification (NCBI taxonomy): domain Eukaryota; kingdom Metazoa; phylum Chordata; class Mammalia; order Rodentia; family Myocastoridae; genus Myocastor; species Myocastor coypus. Next base: position 10,530 of record PVJA010016121.1, read on the forward strand.
TGATTGGGGCCTCTCCACAGCCAGATAAGAACTCTCTCAGGGGGCATTCATCTCCCGAGTTGACAACTGCCCGAACCCTGACTCTACACACTGGCCCTACATGATGGTCAACTGTCCCCACACTGCTGACCGCTGTCCTGATTCACACAGCCTCATGGCAGCCAGCTGCCTGAGCTCCAACTCACACCCAGGCACGTCTGGAGGGGAACAAACTTGGTGGATTCAGACCCAAATTTCCATAGGCGTTAACTGCATAAGTGTAGAGATTACTGCTATAAAAAGTGATGAACACAAGGAAAACAAGGAACAAGATTTAATCTAGGGTCCCGAGTCCACCCAAAACAAATACAGGAGACACTAACAGGGTAGAAAACGGAAATCATGCAGATGATATCTGAATCGTAGCATCTGAGGTAGACAGACAAGTGCAGAAATCTATAGTGCAACTCAGATCAGAGATAACATCTGAAGTTAAAAGAGACATCTCTAAGTTAATAATAGCTAAAGTAGTTGAAAACTGCAGAAAGATAGAGAGAACAGAGCAGAAATAATCTGTGAACTAGAAAGAAAAAGGATAATTATGAGAGAGTTCAATACTACTAATGAAGACATTGATAAAAAAATTAGAGGAGAATAGAAAAATGATGGATTCCCAGATTGAGAAATATAAGAAAGAAATAGATCGCATAAAACAGTTTCAATGAGATATACAAGAAAATAAAATTTCAAACACAAGTTGGCAAAACCTTATGAATGAAAGTGGAAATAGAGTTTCAGGTCTTGAAGACAGAATCGCAGCAAGTGAAAAGGTAAGAAAGGATCTCTTAAAAAACAACTAGGATGCAGGAAAAAATAATTCAAAGTCTAAAAGATGATGCAAAAATCAACAATGTGAGATTAATAGGAATCAATGAGAAGGAAGGAGTCAACACAAATGATATAAAAAGAATATGGGAAGAATTAATAGCAGAAAATTTCCCAAATATGAAAAAACAATTGGACATTTAGGTAACTGAAACATACAGAACCCCAAATAACATCAACCTGACTAAAAACACACCCAGACATATAATAGTCAAGATCCCAGAAATTCAGCAAAAGAATAATATACTAAAAGCTGCTAGAGAAAAGAAACAGATCACATTTATTTTTATTTTTTTTTTAATTTTATTTATTTTTTTCTTGTTTCAGAACCTTTGTTTGTTTATTCACTCATTTTACGGCCGGCTCAGCCCGCCCCAAGGGCAGGGCTGGCGCAGCATGTGGCGCCGGGGATTGAACCGCGGTCCCTGAAGCTGCCCAAGCTTTCCCAAGCAAGCACTTTAGACCACTGAGCCACCCCACCGGGCCCCAGAAACAGATCACATTTAAAGGAAAATCCATCAGAATAACAGCAGATTTCTCTTCCAAATCATGAAGTCAAAAAGAGTATGGAGCAGAGTGCTTCAAGTCCTCCATGAAAAAAAATTTCAACGCAGACTGCTATACCGGGCAAAACTTTTTTCAAGTATGAGGGACAAGTGAAATACTTCCATGACAAGGAACAGCTAAAGAATTTTGTGATGTCAAAGCCAGCACTACACCGTATACTAAAAAATATTTTAAAGAGGGATCAAAATGACTCAAACTTGCCTGAGCTCGCTGGCCAGACAAGATGAGCAAAGCTTACTCTCTTGAGCTAAAAACATTTATGGACAAGAAGTTATCATTGAAAATGAATGGTGGCAGACATATACAAGAAATACTGCAAGGATTTGATCCCTTTATGAATCTTGTGATTGGTGAATGTGTGGAGTTGGCAACTAGCGGCCAACAGAACAACATTGGAATGGTGCTAATACGAGGAAATAGTATCATCATGTTGGAAGCCTTGGAATGAGTTTAAATGGCTGCTCAGCAGAAAAATTCATGCCCCTCTAAGCACTACTTTTACTGACTGAAGATTGGGTCATACACATTTCCATATATTAAATTTTTGTTAAGTACACTTTTGTAATAATAAATAAATAAATGACTCAAACTTAAGAAATGGAAACAGAAAGATCCCAGAAAATAGGGTGCTCAGTTAAACACAGGAGAAAAGGGGGGTAAACAATAGTAAGTAAAAGTCATGTCAATCATAAGTCAATACATTTCAATTATAAACATCAATGTAAATAGACTCAGTTATACAATTAAAAGAAATAGACTGGCAGAGTGGATAAAGAAGCAAAATCTGACAATATGCTGTATACAAGAAGTACAACTCACAAAGAAACCCATAGGCTAAAAGTTAAAGGATGAAAAACAATACTACATGCCCTAGCACCTCAAAAAAAAGAACACTTCCACTGCTGGGAGGAAGGAAGACTGGTAAAATCACTCTGGAAATCAGGGTGGAGACTCCATAAAGACAAGGACTGGAAATTGCATTCAATTCAGATATTCTTCTCCTGGGCATTTTCCTGAACTAACTGAGAACATCATACCATAGTGATGTATATCCTTGTTTATAGCAGCACAATTTGTCATTCCCAAACCTTGGAAACAACCAAAATGCACGTCACTTGAGAAATGGGTGAAAAAGTTGTGGTACTTTTATACCATGGAATACTACTCATCTATGAGGAAAGACACATTCAAAGCCTTTATAGGTAAGTGGACACAACTAGAGACTTTACTCAAGTGAAATAAATCAGACACAGATGTGTAAATATCATATTGTTTCCTTAGTGTAAGAACCTGAAAAAATAAATAAAACCTGAAGGGTAAAATAGATATAGTAAAACATAAAGAAACTAAACTGAAGGATTAAACAATGAAGATGACAGAAAGGAGAAAAGGTAGTAAAAATGAAGGAGGGAAAAGCATGTAAGTATATATACAGGATGGCTGAGATGATTGAACTCATAATTACCACCAGCTTTTTGAAAACAGTACTTCATGTTTACAATTTTCACCAGGACTAACTCTTTATCCTGATAGCCTCAATCTGAGCTACTACGTCAAAGACAGCGATGTACAATACAAAATCTGTACTGAATACCTCTCATCTTCATACTTCTAAATCACTGTCTACTTCTAAATGTCTTCTTTTGTCTGCTGAGCTACCTCACCAGTCTATTCTCTAACACTTGATTACTACTCTCTGACTTCTGTTCATCCAGCACTGAGACATTCTGTAATCACACAAGAAAGCCATAAAATATATTCAAATTCAACATTTGATTATCAACTCTTTCAATGATATTTCACGATTATTATTTCACATAGCCATTGATGTGCATTATCTCAATACTTTATTTTACCTCTCTTTTTACTTAATCAATAGTGCATTTTATTGTTTTACAGATACATTTGTAATGAAATGTAATTAACTATAGGTATCTAAATTTGCAAAATCAGTGCTATCTGATGTGTATCATTGTTTTGTAAGTTTACTAAATTTTTCTTAAATTTCTTATTCACTACTGTTATGTGAAGAATTGTACCAAGTAGATTAAGTGCTATATATCCTTAATATCTTCATCAATTCTTCTACAATTGCTGAAATAAATTTTTGGTAAAAAAAATTATGCAACATTTAGTCTTCTGTGATTTACTTCCTTTAGCATTATCCATTTTGCCACAAATGATTCAAATTTATTTTTGTTTATGGATTAGTAATACTCCATTATGCATAAATACCATGTTTTCTTTATCTGTCCATTTATTGATGGGCATATAGACCACTTGCAAAATTTAGCAACCTTTTGCCGCTAATAAATATGGGTATAAATTTATCATGATAATATCTTTTTAACACTAAAATAATTATTTTGTTGTCTACTGCAGTTGTGAATTGTTTTAGTTTTAATTATTATAATAGAAACTTTGTGCATATAGTATCTGTTATTCTGTGCCTACAAAGTTAGGACTTTATCTCTCCCCCTTGAATTAAATGTTGATTTTTTTGATGACTATATATGGGTTTTCTTTTCTTTTTAAGTCTTTCTTATCCTTTTAGTTTTAATTTTTATTAACTCTTACACGCAGAATGTTCATCCTTCAAGTATTTGACTGTGTATCTCTTATAAAGTCAATCCTACTGATTTTAAATTTACAATTGAAGTACCGTATTTATTATTTTTAAATTGTGGTAAGGTAAAAGTTACCATATGAACCATTTTAAATATACAGTTCAGTAATATTTAGTATGTCCAATTTGCAAATATTATGACTAGTCAGCTCCAGAAGTATTTCTGCTTTGCAAAATAAATTCTGTTCCTATTAAGTAACTCCTACTCTCTCCTCATTCCAGCCATTGGCAGCCACCGCTCTACTTACTCTATCTGTAAATTCAATCTCGTTAAGTGAACACACATAGTGCCTATGTTTGGTTGCATATGCCTTAGTTATTTCATTCTATAGTGCCCAAGTTCACCTATTCTGTGAAATGGGCTAGTATTTCCTTCTTTTAAAGATTAAGTAATATTCCATCATATGAATATACCACAGTTTGCTTATCTATCCTTTGAGGAATGGACATGTGGGAATAATGACGTTAAGAACATGGTGTACCTCTATTTGAATTTTTTCTTTCAGTTTTTGAGTACATACTTAAAGAGGAATTGTTCAGTAATTATAGTTCTACTTTTCAGTTTTTAGAAACTATCAGGTTCCTCCCCACACACAGGGATCATGACATTTTTAATTTCCTAAAACAGTACACAAGTGTTCAATTTTAGTGCATTTATTCCTAATGAAATAACAGATGTGATAAGCTTAAAATCTACTTAGCCTTAAATCTACTATTTTACAATTTACATTATAGCATATACATGGGCTTTATGTTTTCCCTATATTTGCTTGTTTAATATTTAAGGCTTTCTCTCAGCTTGTTTGTTGTACCTTCCTTAACATCCCTTTTATAGTGGATACTAGAGATTTTAGAACATACCTTTCACTTAGAAAATTCTAATGTTTACTATTTCTTGTAGAATTTATCTGGTTCTGTTAGACAATTCACTGTTTCTCAGTTTATGTGTTCTTCCCTTAAATTTGTTCCATTATTCTCACACATTTTGTTACATATGTAAGTTAAATTATATGATTTAATTCTTCCTTGATATAACTTACACTTCTTTATCCTTTTCCATCTTGTTACCTTCCCTAACATTCTTCATTTCATCTTACCTGTATATTGCTACCTGGAATTTCTATCCAGTTATAAAGAAGTATAATCACAAAAAAATTATCTCAATTATTGTTTGACAGCTGAAAAATAGTAAAATTGCTTTACTATTTTAGAAGTTGAGTATTGTTCTCATTAATTATAACTGTCATTTACTTTCAGCACATCAAACATATTCTTCCACTTTCTTTTTTTCTGTGTGCAGGATCTCATTATGCCCCTTGGACTCCTAGTGATCCTCCTGATTTCTGCCTCCCTAGTGCTGGGATTCCAGGTATGTGACACCATGCCTAGACTTCATCACTGGCTCAGCGAGCCTGAGGGAAGGGCCAAAGCGGCATGCAAGCCTGGCCCTGTCCTTACCTAAGCAAGTCCTTAGTTTGCTGAGCTGTACCCTCAGCTCTTACCACTTTGTTTCTATTTCACATCATTTTGATTAAAAAATTAGCGGTCTGTTTTGTGGCTTTTGATGATTGTTTTATTTTACTGGTTCCTTTTAAGATTCACCTTTTTATCTTGAATGTGTTATGATTAAATATTGTAATAATCTTTTCTGAAAGACAACAGAGCACAATAGTTTACATTAATTGTGGGCAATTTACATTTAGCTCACCAATGGGATTTCAATCATTATACCATCTCCCCAGGTCCAGCAACATTTTCCACTGATTTCTGTTCTATCTAGTAATGCTCTTTTGATTACCAGAAGTGATCTTTAGATGATAGGCAGGTGACTAATTGACCCCTGAGGAAATAGCCCTGGTGGTCATGTTTTTGGTTTACTGCAGGATCTCTAACCATAGCTGAACTATTCTTTTTTCTCTCCATACTTGCCATGACGGAGTGGCCTGCTGTACTTTTCCTGGCAGCAAAAGTTTTTCTTCTGTCATTTTCAAATAGTAATGGATACTGTACTGGGTGTCACACAATGCAACATCTTATAGTTAAATTTCTTTAAAGGAAAATACACAGCAAAGATTTGTCCAGATTTTTAAGGGTAAAGAATAATTACTTCATAAATTAACTAAGGCACTATAATACGTAAGTAACTCAATACGTAGGTAACTGTATAAGCAATGGAAAGCAGAACAATGAAAAGACTACCAGGATTTGAAGGGAGATCTATTTAGGTTGACGGGCTCTGAGTGGGTTCATTCCCACAACACCAGATCCTGATCTCTGGTGATCTAGGGCATATAGGAGAGAAGCAAGCAGAAAGTACAGAGTCAGAACAGCTTGTCAGTGAGGACTGTTTTATGTGACGTACATTTCCTTGACTGACTACATACCATAGTGGCCAGCCACTTCTAAGACACAGGAGCAACTGGAACTGGAACAGGAACCATTATTGGAGCAACTAACAAACTGAAGTATACTGGCTTCAGTATACTTCAGTATACTGAAGGGTAGAGGCATTTTCTGTTAGAATACATACATGCATTTTGCAGGAATAGGAAAATTATTTTAATTATTTTTACCATTTATGTAATGACCTGATGAATAAGGATATTGTTTGCAACATATCGAGTATTTATGGTTAAAATAAAAACAACAACAATAAAAAAAATGTCCAAATTGCTTTGAAACTGAGATACTTCAACTCCAAATCTTTTAAAATTTATATTTCACTGATAAACATTACTTTACTGTTGGGGAATGAGATTGTGCCCAAGTCCCTTTTTGAGGATTGAAGTCTCTAGCATTATTTGTGTGATATTCTTTCTATATTATTTCCTTTCCATTTTTTCTTTCTAGCGATAAAATGGCACAACACTGAGAGGCTACAACAATGGTGAGGTCACCTCTGCCCCGGCTGCTGGTAGATACGTGCTTACTCTACTGTCCTATGCTATCTGTGGGTCCAGATGCGAAAAATAAGTGTGCATATATCCAGCAATGGGTTTATTTTAATTTTAGCACTTCAGTTTTATTGTTATATGCTATGACATGGAAACATATGGTCATCTAATAAATTATTACATTAAAAATCCTAATTTCCCTTTGATCTCAGAGAAATAAGATGTAAATATGCATTTGTCTTGTTTTGAGGTAAAATTTGAGTTCTTGAAAATTTTTATGATTTGTAATTTTTATAATTGTTAAATTAAATTATTTTATGTTCTAAAATAAAAGGAGAAAATTTTTATATATTTAAACTAAGATTGAGGGCTTACAAGGGGACACTAAAACTTTATTATTCAAATGAAAGCCATTTTCATCCAAATATGCTAGAAAAAGGAAACTGAAATTTAGAGAATTTTCTAGTGGAATAAAATATGTAGAAATAAATTGACAAAACTTGAAATGACAAATGAAAGATAAAACCAACTTTATCATTCATTCATCTTTATACATGTTTATTATTTTACCTATGATGCATAAGTTGATGAAACTTTGTTAAATAATAATACAAGGGCTGACCAAATAGCTCAGCAGATTAAAGCACTTTCAAGCAGGCAGAAGGCCTGGGGGTTTGATCCCCAGGTCCACTATGCCGGCCCTGCCCCCAGGACACAAGGAGATGGCAATTGAGACTGGGTGTGGTGGTACGCTCCTATAATCCCAGCTCTCGGGAGACTTTAAACAGTTGGATAACTATGAGTCTGATCTAGTAGGGAGACCCTGAACATCCTGTATACCTTTCCCTAAATAATACAAAACAGCAACAACAACGACAATAATAATAATAATAATAATAATAATATTACATCATGAGCTAATTTTTAGTATCCTTGTGAACTTGATCACCCAGAAAATAAATGCAAGTTTACTATCTTAACTTGAATACTGTGAGTTATTTAAAAACCAAAATATGTTAGAGCTTTTAAAGGTGTAAATTAGAAAGCTTATGAAGAATTTTTTGAACATAAGTAATACTGCTTCAACCTAAAAAGTGCAAATGATATTTGAATGACTAATATAGATGTAAATACCAGCTATTTCTCAAAGCTTGTGGGAAAAATATTAGAGAAAGAAAACTGACAGCTCAACTTTCCAACAGTATAGTAACAAAAGAACTATCTAGCTGTAAGTATGAAACCTGAGTTCATATAGTATCTGCAGAATAATACTACTGCTTTACAAATGCACCAATATGTAAATGTGACTAACTTGTCAATTTTTTTACATTTGTTTGTCTTCTGTGTTAATTTTCTTCTTCTGCCTACCGATGGTGGAGGGATTCCCACCACAAGAGGCAGGGAATAATCCGATCCATGACATCTGATACTAGACATGCAAATTCAAAGCAGTTTATTATTCACATATATGCTCATTTTAGAGTAAGAGGACACCACATGCCATGTAATATGCTTGAGGCTGCACTTGGTAACAGACCCAGCAAGTGGCTGTGAGGTAAGCTTTGTAATGTCAAGTGTTCAGGTGACTCTGGCTCTTACATGAAGACATAATTGACTTGTTGGACCGATTTCACCTGCTGCAGAAAATCAACTCATTACTCAGGAATTTGTAGAATCAAGACTGAACCTTTGATAGAGGGTATTGCTTGGGGAAAGCGGCTTATTCATGGTGCAGAAAAAGAAGGGCATTTGCAATCAGCTATATTCCTGTTTTTACTAGATGTCACATTACACACACATTAATGGGACCTTAACAGCAGGTCTGACACTACAGCACCAGTGACATCTGAGAAAGTTATTTTATGATCATGCTTGCCAAAATGAAAGTGTTATAGAGGGCCAGCAAGATGGTTCGGTGGTCCAAAGTGCCTGCTTAGGAAAGCTTAGGTAACCACAGGGACTGTGGTTTGATCACGGGCACCACATGTTGTGCCAGCCCCACCCCCAGGGCAGGCTGAGCCAGCCGTAATACAAAAAAAAAGCTACAGAAATACTTAGATACTTAGTGTTGAATGACTGAAACTCATGAGGCAGCCTTCATACCTGCTTGCCAATTTGCACTGATATTAACAAGTAATAGATAAAATAGTTGATGGCGTATCATCACCAAGTACAAGCTTTAAATTGTCCTTAAATATTTCTTGAACACAACCAGAAATGAGAAAATGTTATCACAGTTATTTTTATTACATAGTAACTTTGATAAGTATATTTTTACATCACCTGCGATTAACAACAAATCCAATTAAAACACTTCTGCTTCCCACCAAAGTTTAAAGGACATCCTCCAAAAGTTAAGTGCAAGAAGGCTTGTTGGAAGAACTAGCTAAGTTTCTACTAAAGGAACATTTTAATCTAGACGAGCTATTAGTCTACAGAGGTGACTATTTAAAGTTCAATATTTAGAAGATATTTTGCAAAGAGAGAGTAGAAAGTATCAAGATGTGATATGTTTAGATACACCAAGTTCAATGTAACTATAAATCATTAATATATAATATCACTTTATAATTTTTTTTGTCAAGAAAAATTGTTTGTCAAAACAAATGGGGACAACTGGTTGTTTAAAGAAAAACAAATAATAGTATTTTCTACCAAAGTTAATATTATAGATTCCTTGCAAAACTTATAATTTTGTAAAATTTTATTGACCACTATAATATTACTGATGTTTTTTACATATTCAAAGGTGATTTTGGTGAAATAGTTATATTTACAGATGTGACTTTTTAAAATATTGTTTGGAACAAGTAAATATTTAGAAAATCTCAGTTACAAAGTGAACCAATAATTTTTAAAGCATGCTTCATAAACATGCCTATGTAAAATCTCTCTTGAAGCACACAGTATACCAATAGGTAGAAATGTAGTGGAATATAAAGAGTTTATTACCTTTATTTTCATATTTCTAATTGCTACTAACATTTAATGTTTATCCCTTGACCTTGACCTTGGATGTATTTCTAAAGAACAATAACCAAACCAAAGTATATATGTGGTATTTTTTAGACCCAAGTATGTATGAAACTACTTTTAAAAATTTTAACACAGACAGCACATTGCAAAGCATTAACTACAAGGGCAAAAATTCCAGATACTTTCTATTATATGTATTAAAGATATTTAAGAAATTTGAATAACCTATAATATTTATTAATATATCTTTCTTGTTTTATAAAACAAATTATTATCTGCACAGAATTCCTATTTCATAAGGTTGCACAAATATACATTTAAAATATATTTTTATGAAAGGGGCTGGGGATATAGCTCAGCAGAATAAGCGCTTGCCTGGCAAGCACAAGAGCCTGAGTTCAATCCTTGGTTCCACAAAAAAAAATCTTTTTAATTTCTAAAGGAGTCATATTGATACATCTAATACATCAACAAAATCTCTTTGAATTCCTTAATAGTTAACAACAATTTATAGATTTTAAAGACAAACGTAATAATTATTGCTTATATGTTATTTTTTATGTTATTAAAGTTTTTGGCTGCTTAAGATTTAAAAATTGAAATGTTGGCATACTGAAGCTTGAATTTGTGTCTCAACTTAATGTCATGCATAATGCCTAATTCGTGTGCGTGTGTGTTCATGTGTTGTTTTTATGCCAGACACACAAATAGAAAGCCTTTGTGGAATTAAAATTATTCATCTACTCATCAGATATTTATTTAGTGCTTGTAATGTGCCAGGTAATGTTCTAGGCACCTGAAAGCTTACACAAAAACAGATATAAACTCTTATACCAATGTAATATCTTTTAACAACATTTTAACCTATCTTTAATTTTTTTTTTTTTTTTTTTTTTTTTTTTTTTTTTT
>PVJA010016121.1:21465-44172 GCA_004027025.1 Myocastor coypus
TTTTTTTTTTTTTTTTTTTTTTTTTTTTTTTTTTTTTTTTTTTTTTTTTTTTTTTTTTTTTTTTTTTTTTTTTTTTTGAGACAGGGTCTCACTATGCAGTTCAGGCTGGTCTTGAGCTCACTTTTGTAGCCCAGGCTGGTCTTGAACTCACACCAATCCTCCTGCCTCAGCCTCCCGAGTGCTGGGATTACAGGCATGCACCACCACGCCCGGCTCAACCTATCTTTAATTTTTAAACTACTATGGACCAATCGATACTAGTGTCTGGATATCAACAAAGTATTTGACAACTGGCCATGCTGTGGACACTATTGCGAATGTTAGGTTCTATGACTATATTTTTTCCAATAAATCAAACTAAAGAGAAATATTAGTGTGTTCATCCATAGTAGAGTTCTCCTAATTACTGATCTTGTGACTCCTCTTTGAACAAGTACTAAGTCACAAGTAGGTAATATGCAAATCAGTAAAGAGCGTGATTATGCACCGTGCCTCAGAAAAGTGAAATTTGTATTCATAATTTACTTAGTTCCACAGTGTTGAGTTAGTCACTATTCTCTTTTAATTTTGTCATGGATGAAACGGGATTAAGATTATTTTTGCTCTATACATTTGTTTTCAAGATGATATGGGTTATTGTTATTTAAAGCTACAAATAGATGCTGTATTTATTTATACCATCTACACAACAAGAAGTATATAAATACTCAACTTACTATTCATTCAATGACCTAGAAAATAGTGATTTCTTAAGAAGATCACATTAAAAATATTTAATGAACTGTTAAACTTGACAGAGTTTACATTAACATAAGGGAGTAAAATTGGGGAAAACAGTCACTGCAAGAAATTATTGCAATTATTCTGTGAACAGTGTTCCAGTTAGTATATGCACTTATCAAAATTGTAGATGACATTAAACTAAAAGATAGCATGTTGAGTAACAGAATTAGAATCTTAAATAGTCTCTCTTCTTGGCTATTGCTATATATCTGCTAGAATCGAATTTAACAGAAAAATCTAGGTCTTCCATTTGAGATATTAAGAGAAGCAATATATATATTTCATGATGTAATTGATAGTAGGTTCATTGTAATGCGATTGTTATAGAAATCACCACCTCACACAAATTTCAGCTTTACATTTAGTAGTATATCTGATGAAATTGATAGTACAGCTTCGCAGTGGTCCATCTCTCCCACATGCTAGTTTCAGAAGAGCTCTGAAAAAGTAGGGCAGATTTCCCCAGCACAGCAGAGCAACTGAGTTGTCTTAAGCTGTCAAATTCGGAACCACAGACAAAGAACAGTAATTTATCTTGAGTCTGTATCACCTCACTATATCTGAACACACCTCACACTTGGAACAACATCCAGGAACAACGCGGCTGCGGAGGAGTCAGTGGATCAGGTCCCAATGAATGGCTCCGGATGGCTTCCAAGTTCTCATTCATTCCAGCTCCCCCTTTGATCAAGGACATGCCTTCCTCCCCTCTTCAGCCTTTTAACTGGATTTATCTCATAAACTCTGTTCTTTTGTAGGTATGTTTGGATGTGCCTTGTTACATTCCCTTGCCTCAATTGTGGAATTCCATTTCTAGTAGGCTCCAAAATGACTGCATTTCCCCTAGAAGCATAAATTTTTATGGCATTGTGCGAGTAGCCCTCTAAAGTTAATCTTCTAACTAAAGAAAACATTACAGATGAAAGATGTTCCGATTCTGAGTCACTGTGTAATGAGTAGGACCATGTGAAGCTGGAGAGAGCCTTCTCAGATCCAAGTAACTTTCATCCTTCTATACTCTTCTGCATGAAATTTTCCATCCTCCACTTTTCTGTGGTGTTTCTGAAGAAATAATTGGAAAATGAGTCAAATATATAAATATACAATCTTTTTTTCCTGAGAGTTTCAAAGTCTTGTATGTGATTTTATCAAAAATTTTGGAAAAATCTTGTGTAGCAGTTTCCATATTGATCAGCACTCTGAAGAAGAGAAAATAAAATGAGAATTGTACATGTGTGACATAAACATGAGCTGTATGTTGGTCAGTTAAGTAAAACATTGGGGATTTATGCAGTAATTGGAGGATGAAGCAAAAATCAGTAACCCAGGCATCTGAAAGAGAATATATTACATATGATCTGTACCAATTCTCTAGGTTAATGCTTCATTTTCACTTTATATTTCCCGTGATAAATTCTATAACTTAAAATCTTTAACTCTAAATCTTTTATATTTATTCATTTTCTTCTGGCAGAGATCAATACTGACTCAATTAGCAGAAATATATTCGTAAAATAAGGAAATTAGCTGCTGTTAAATTAAGACAATTTAAAGGACAGCTGAATATATTAAAATCTGCACTTAGTCCTGTATAAATATATTTTTTGTATCATGTGTGTGGAACTGTTTTTTCTCTATAAGCCGAAGAAGTTCCCAAATTATTATGTTAAATTAAAATTTAAAAAAGTACAAATATTTCACAGGGTGTAAGTTGAAAACATAAATTAAGCAGAACTAAAAATAATATCAGAGATGATATTTTTCTGATACTAAAAAGTATCAAATGATTTCTCCAAATTATTCTCAAACTCATAGGAGAAGGTCGATGTTCTTCTAACATTAAGTTTACCACATTTTCCTTTCATAATGTAGTAGCTGTTGGGTTTCTAAAAAAATTTTCTAAAGTGCATAGGTTCACTTAGTGATTTCTCATTTGCTCTTCTAGAAGTTTAAGAGAACAATTGATCTTGGACTAGGGAGATAGCTCCATGGTCTAAGTGCCTGCCTGATAAGTGTAAGGATCCAGGTTTGAAACTGTGTGTTGTGGCACACACGGGTAATCCAAGTACTGGGGAGGCTGAGACAAGAGGATCACTATGAGTCTGTGCTGTGAAGAGAGACTCTGTATCAAACAAACAAAAACACAAATAAATAAATAAAATTATTAAAAATCTTGATGCCAGACTGTATTTTGTATGCCAGACTCTTTTTGCTGTTAAAACTATAGAGCACATGTACCAATATGCCATTTTGATATACACGATGATACTTCAAAACTTTAAATATAATCACAGTGAAGAAGCATAAGCAGGCTGCTTACTTATGAAAGAGCCTAGAGAGCAGCCCATAATTACAGTTGCACAACTGCACAGTGGCACTTTGGTCAATGATGGATTGCAAAGTTGTGGTGGTCCCATAAAATTGTTATGTAACTTAGAATGCAATAGGTTACACTAAATATGATTTTTGTACGGATGTCCTATATCATTTGCACAAGATAATATTGTTTACCATTCATGTCTCAGTTTACTGTCCTGTCATTAAACAATGCACACCAGAAATCATACTCAGCATGTGCACCATCATAGGCAACACAGGCCTGCATGGACACTATGGTGCCTGTTTGTAATCCTAGAACTCTGGGAAACTGAGCCAGGAAGGTTAGAAATCCAAATCCATCTTGGGCAACATAGTTACTTAGCAAGAACTTGCCAAAAAAATAAATAAAATATGAGGGTTCAAAGATGTAGTTCAGTGTAAATTCCCTGGGCTCAATCCACATAACAGGAAAAAAAAAAAAAAGAATGACATTGCCTTAAAAGTGAAGTATTCTGCCCCCTCTTCAAACTTCTCCTTTTTGAATTGGAGGCCTACATTGCAAATTGATGATGTAGAACTCATTAATCAAACTATTGTTACCAATTATATATATATATATATATATATATATATATATATATATATAGATAGATAGATAGATAGATAGATATAGATATATAGAGATATAGGCATAGATATAGATATAGATATAGATATAGATATTATACATATCAGCCCTTTAAGACTGTTTATTATGATAATCTACTTACAAATGCAGAAATAATATTTTCTAGATAAAGAGGGAGAGAAATTTTTGTTCATTTTCAGTAGAACTTAGCAAATTGAATTTTATATTTCATTTAACATGCATTAAATACTGACTTAGTCAAGAATTTCATTGCAAAATGAGGTCATCATGAACCTGATAATTAATTTTATATGTTACCTTGGGTTAACCATAATGCCTATATTATAGAGTTAATACATCATTAATTTAGATGCACTTGTGATGGAATTCTGAATGAGATACGTGTTTAAATCACTGGAGTTTCAATAAAAATGATTGCTGTCCATAATATCAGTGGGGGTCATCTAATCAAAAGACCCAAACAAAGCCAAAAGTTGACCTGCCTTATCTAAGAGGCAATTTTCCAGCAAATAGTCTGCCACTTTATTGAACACATTGGTTCTTTCTGATTGTATAAGAAATGTTCACGCTGCTATCTTCCTCCATCTAACATTGGTCTCACAGTCTTCACAGTTATGTGATCTAATCAGCAAAATCTAATAGATAAACACAAGTACTATCATTTGTTTCCTGGGGAAACATGACAACAACAGGAATCAGAGATATATTCCAAGACCTGCAGGAACTCACTATTAAGCATGACAGATATGTTGATGATACTATAATGCATAGTACAAAAGACTAGTAATGGATGTATAGTCAAGGGTAATAACATGTGCAATTTGTATTGGTCAGGGTTTCACTTAGAAGAACAGAATAGATATAATATAAGGAATGGATATTAACACAAAATATACAATCTATAAGGAATTATAAGATTGGCTTACAATAGTCAGCCACAGAGTCAGATGAGGAAGCATGCAGAGGGCATCTGCATGCTCTAGACTGGAGAATTCAATCTCGAGGTCTGGACTTCACTGCAGCACTCCATGTAAGTCTCTATCCGTTAGCTGATGGGTCTGTAATGGAAGACTGAAGTGTCTGTAATGGATGCTGAAGAGTCTAAAACGGGTGGTGAAAGATCCAAGCTGGAGGCTGAAGAGTCTGTGTTGGACAGCGAAAGATCCAAGCTGGAGGTTAAACAGTCTGCACTGCAAGCCAGATGATGAAGTCCAGGCCGAATGCAAAGACTGAAGCTTCTCCAACAAAGTGAAGTCTTGACTCCTTCCTCAGCTCTTTAAAAAGTCTCTTTGCTCAGTCATTCTGATGTGGGCCCATTGTGCCCTAGGGTGGAACCAATCATACTCCAAGATGGGCCCTGGATCCCACTCTAGGGAAGAGTCAATCATATCCTAGTCAGGTCCTGGTCATGTTCCACGGAGGAACCAATTGTACCTCAGGGTGGGGCTCCCACCAACAGGGAACCGGGCTGCTGAGTCATCCAGCCAAGTTGACACAATGTATCAACCACTACATAGTTGTAGAAATCTATACATGTTTGAAATCGTAAGATGGAAGAAAAGTTGCTAAAACTTTGCTTATAACTTAGATAACACTTAAGTAGTCATAGAAGTAATTAGTATAAAAAATAATGGAAGCTTGTATTGAACCAGGAAAAGGAGAAATGGAAACAGAAGCTAAAACAATTAATTTTTTTTGTTAGAAACATCAAGATTTATGAGATAAAATTAACAAATTAAAAGTAATGGTCCACAAGCTTGTAGCCTAGATAAATATCAAACATTGCTATCTCATCTGTCTGTCTGTCTGTCTGTCTGTCTATCATCTATCATCTGTCTTCTGCACATACACCAGAGAGAAAAAGTACCACCAGAACATTCACCCTGGTGTCTCCACTTCTGATTCAACTTCATTTTCAAGAATTGAGCCCTAATGTCTAGCTCGGTTATTGTTGATGCACTATTACACTTTTACTCTGTATTTTTCAAGCATGTGTTGACTTATTTAGGACAGGGTCCACAGGGTCTCACTACATGGATCAGACTCTAAGTGATCCTCCTGTTTTCAGCATCCCAAGTGCTGGGATTATAAGTGTGAGCTACCACACCCAACCTCATTCTCCTTCTCAGCACACCCACAGGTGTGACTGAGACAGCATGCCAGGGATCCCATCCCAGCCACTGCAGGAAATTGTATATTGGTTTTCATTTTCTTTGAGTGCATTTAGTTTTACAAATGTTTTTAAAAACCTGTCTATGTGCAAAATTTCTTTTGTATGTGACATGATTAAGAAATTATAAAATAAAGTAGTACTCTTCACAATAAAGTGAATTTTAAGGTTACTTCTAAATTAGTGGGTCATCAGAGGTGATCTACAGAAAGCATTATTCGTAATATGATAGGGATAACTATTGTCCATTGAACATAATTAAATACTTAAGAATGAAAGAGTTAAAGTTGCTATAATATAAAAGTCAACAGCAGACCATGCAAGGAAAAAAATCTAATAGGTTTTCCAAATTCAAAATAAATATTTGAGTAAGGGACATGAGAAACATGATTTCTCATAAAATAACACCAAGGGTATTCACAGTAACATATAGGTAATGTCAAAGTATCTATGAGTAATGTCAAAACATCACCTTCATAAGCTAGCTAATTAGGTTATTAAAGCATCTCATCCCAGCTCCCTGAAAAGCTTTTCTCCTTGAAGACTGTCAGGTGTTTGATTGAATGACATGCAAAATCTCTTGGTATTTTATGGATATGTGATCCTTGGCATTCAGTAATGAAACTGCTCCTCTGTGTTTGTCGAAGAAGAGCATTCAATTTTCATGGAAATGTCAGAAAGATTATATTGTTTTCTTCTATTTATTTTTATTGTCTTGGTCTGGGATATATTTGAAAGCCTGTCAATGGTGTCCTTTGCAGTGGCTTCAAAAGCCATAAAACAATTGGTGCAATTTTAAAATGCTGATTTATTGTTAATGCCAAAAGATGGGAATCTTTTTGAATAAGAAATAATGTGACATCCATAAGTTTCTAATTGAGGATAAATCATTTCAAGTTCTGAATGTTATCTGAGCAACTACCTTGAGGGCAACAAAGTATAATACAAAAGCCATAGCTGAATGCCTCTCCTCTTGGTCTCTAAATGTGTACCATTTCTAATGTCTTATTAATTATTATACTCTCTTTGAAATAAATAAAACAAAAAAGAAGAATGAAAAGTATAATTTTCTGACTGTTTAAATAAATTCACCAGACTTTCAAGAAAAATATATAGGGTAGGCTCACCGTACATATAAAACTGAAGAACTCTTTTGTAAATATAATACAAGCTAAGTACTTGACATATATTAGGCATTCAATTAATGTTTACTGATAAAGTATTAAATGCAGTGATCGAGCAATTAATAAACAATAGAGGAGCTGGGATTTGATTCAGTGGTAGAAAGCTGGCCTAGCAAGCTGAAAGCCCTGGGTTCGGTCCTCAGCACCAAAAAAGAATAAATAAATAAATAAATAAATAAATAAATAAATAAATAAATAAAAACAAAAAGTAAACAATAGAGAACTCCTTTTGTCTAAATTGCTCTAACTTTACCAATAATTGCAAATGTTCTATCTATATAACTTTATAGCTCTCTTACCTTATTTCTATTTTATGTTAACCAACACTGTGCTATTTAGCATTTGGCCATGCTGAATTTTAACACATATTAACTATGTATTTTAACACTGACTTGTGTTATTGTAGCATAACTTAATATGACAGGCAGGAAAGAGGAAAAAAAAATAGAACACTCAAAGGGAAATCAAAAAGTATGAATGAGTAAACATATATTACACTTCAATTGAAATCAGAAAAGGCTCAATTATTCATACATTCATTCATGTATTCAACTATACACATTTGTAAACATACCAGATGCTAGAAAAGATACTGAATGAATAAGTATCATGCTAGGATTTAGCAATATTTCTAAGTGCAGGATGCTCTGGGAATATAGAGAAGGAAAAAAGTAATCCAGGTTTGTTGAATTCAAGGTAGCTTTTTCCATGGGACAATTCCTTGAAATGTGTTATCCAGTGGAATGTTCATGAAGATGTGTCATAGTTGTTTAATTGCATCTAATCTTGATTTCCTTTTTCACAAGAAAAGTAAACTACATGAAAGTTGTATTGGTCAGCTGTCCCTTGCTTAGGACAAAAATACCTAAAGTCTAAAATTTAAAAGAAAAACGTGATTTTCTTGATTCACCATGCCTGAGGTATAAGTCCTTAGTCAGTTGGCCCAACTGCTATGTCCCTGAGATTAGCCATAACATCAAGGAATAAATATTTTACTGGAAAGAGGTAGAGAAAATGTAAAATTAAACTTTTATTGTTTTTAGAAAGAACACCGTTGCAGAAGGGCATGGTGTATAGTGCTGCCTGGTTCCCGGCTTACAGAAGGCTGTGCAGGGAAAAAGCTCAACAGATTTGTCCTCTCTAGTCAGGCCCCAGCTCCCCAACCCCTCAAGTGGGTGTTGCCTCTTAAAGTACATTCAGCTCAGAGTGTCAGTGAGAGATTCTTTGATTGGGAGGCATCCACCAATCCAGTCACCTCTCCCAATTTGTTTAAAGGGCATTTCAGATTAATTGGCACAACATGGCCTCAGCTGGAGGAAGACACAGCGCCACACAGTGGAAAACAGTGGTTCCTAGCTTTACTCAGCCATGTGTCTATTTTGTCACCTATGCACTATGAATAATTGTGATCCATTCATTTACCTTTTAACTGTCTTAAAGACAACTACTGCGCACACCATTATGCACCTGCTTTGACTTTAAGGTCAGGTTTAATATCTTAAGAAATGGCAACAAAACAAGCTTGAGACAAATCAGCACAATCTACAGGAGAAAAGCTTAGTGGAAAGTGAGAGAGAATACGGAGCTAACTTACAATCTAGCTTTTGGGGTTAAAGAGTGACTTGAGAATGTCTATGTGAAAATTTCACATTATCTACCTAGTGGCCTTGCTTGTTGTGTCCTTTTCTAGAGTGTGACAATGTGAGAAAGGTGGGATTGTACATTACTTTGTCACTATGAACTGTGGTTTTCTCCTGAAAATCTTGTGTTTGCATTTCCATGTGCACTTTTATGTATCTGTGTGTGTGAGGCCTCACTTCTGCAAAGACTGATGGTGGAATGATTGATGTCACAAAGTGAAGGAAATGGATGCACACTCCCTTAGCATAAGTGTAGGATGCTATAGCCAGGCATGGTGGCACACGCCTGTAATCCCAGCACTCGGGAGACTGAGGCAGGAGGATCATTGTGAGTTCGAGACCAGCCTGGGCTACAAAAGTGCGCTCAAGACCAGCCTCAACTGCATAGCGAGACCCTGTCTCAAAAAGACAAAAAAAAAAAAAGTGTAGGATGCTAGAGCCTAAGCACACTTAGCTGGCTGTCTGTACAGGGCAGGGACACAGCAGCCTTCTTGGACAAATTTCCAAAAGCCTTGAGAGTTCCTCGAAATCATAAAAATTCTCAAGAAGATTAAGGACCTATCTCATGATCTCTCCCCTCCCCACTCTCCTTTAATTCTAGACCTAAGTTCCTAATTTGGAATTCTAGTTCCTAGTAATTACCCATGTAATTTTGGAAAGTTAGTAAAAGTCACATTTATCATTGGCAAAGCAGACATAATAGAATATGCTTGTTATATCATATCAAGGATTGAGTTTTCTGGAAATATCTTCTGAAAATTTCTGACATAGTACTCAGTAGGGCTGTATGGCTGACTATCGGGTATATAGGTAAAAGACACGAAGTGTAACTGACAAGAATAAGTCAGTCTTTCAATAAATAGTAAATATAGCAAGACAAAAAAGGCAGAGCTTTAAATATTTCAAATTACCACAGACATATACTACATTAATATAAAAGTATTACTCCATAAACTTCTTTTCTTGCCAGAACTCTGGAGTAAGCTTAGGTCCTTCCATCACCTAGGCAAGTGTTTTCCCACTGAGTTACATTTTCAGCCTTTGTAAAGTTTTATTTTGAAGACTGGGTCTGGTGGCATGCACCTGAAATCCCAGCTCTTAGGAGGCTGTAAACAGGTGGATCACTATGAGTCTGATTTGATAGGCAGACTCTGAACACTCTGTAGACCAGCGGTTCTCAATCTGTGGATCTCAACCCCGGTGGGGGTTGAATGACCAAAACACAGGGGTCGTCTAAAACCATCAGAAAATTCATATTTAAACCCATGTTATGCCATGGTGAAATGTTATTTATTGGAATTAGTCATAAATATTTCTCAACATATAATTAAATATTGTTTTGTGATTAATCACTATCTTTAAATTATGTTTGATTTGTAGCAATGAGAATACATAATGCATATTAGGTATTTATGTTCCGAATCATAAATGTAGCAAAATTACAGTTTTGAAGTAGCCACGAAAGTTATTTTTTGGTTTGGAGTCATCGCAACATGAGGAACTGTATTGCAGGGTCATGGCATTAGAAAGGTTGAGAGCCAGTGCTGTAGACCCTTCCCTAAAATAAATGAAGAAAAAGTTAGTTTGAGACAGGCTTTCATTAAGTATCCCAGTCTGACCTTGAATCACAACCTGTTTTCTTCAAACTTCTAGGTATTTTAGTAGCCTAACATTATATTAGTAACACAAGGAAAATTAGAGTAAGTGTATTATCTGCAGTGTGATCTTTGAAGTTTTATTTTGCATTTATTATCTCCTAGTTTGCCAATCTCGCCTGGGTCCATTTACTAATGATTGAGAATGTGGTATCATTTACTTAGCATTGCATTATTCCCTGGGGGTAACTTTCCTTCCATGTTGGATCTTTTTTTAACTGCCCATATTATTAGTATTATATACTATTCTACTAGATAAGCTTATTTAGTACATTACAAATAAATGTATGTTCCTTGTGTTCTTGAAAAAGAGTTTTTCTTCTTTTTCATCTATTTACATGAATACTAAGTGCTGTGGGAAATAATATGCACAGTATTATAAAGAGTATTATGATTTTTTCTATAACTTCCTCTATGCAGAATTAATACTGATATATGCACAATAATAGCTTTTAGAACCTTCCTCTGTGTGTGTGTTTTAACTTCCTAGTGGGATAATGGCAGAAAGAGAAAGAGAAAGAGAAAGAGAGAGAGAGAGAGAGAGAGAGAGAGAGAGAGAGAGAGATGAAATGAGGGGGCAGAGAGAGAGGGAGAGGAAGACAGACAGAGAGACAGTGACAATGAGACAGATTGACAGAGGGAGACTGCTCAGTTTATTATATGCTAGTAGTTCTGTTTGTCAATTTCCCCATTCTTCAGTAAACACTTCTAAAAGAGGCTCATTTATATTTTTGCTCAGAAGACATTACACATAAATGCACATCAACCACACTATCAGAACCAATCCCAAGCGTTTTACAGAGACGAAATTGAAATCAAACTACTCTCTTACTAAAATTTTATAGAATTGGGAGGTTTGTTAGCACAGCCCAATGAAACATGCTATGAATGTATACATAAATCAGGCTGACCAGATAGCTCAGAGGACTAATTTGCCTGCTTAGACACAGTGCTGCGGCCAGGGCTGGATCCCTTGTGTGCTGTTCCGGCCCCGCCCTTGGGACACACTCAGAAGAGCACCTGTAATCCCAGCACTTGGGAGGCCGAAAACTGGAGAATCATTATGAGAACTATCTAAGGAGTGAAACTCTGTAACAGCGGTTCTCAACCCGTGAGTCGCAACCTCAGCAGGGATCGAACGACCAAAACACAGGGGTTGCCTAAAGCCATTCTGGATCATAACTATAGCAAATTTACAGTTTTGAAGTAGCCACCAAAATTATTTTTTGGTTTGGGGTCATGGCAACGTGAGGAACTGTATTGCGAGGTCACAGCATTAGAAAGGTTGAGAACCACTTGTCTACCAAATACTGCATATATAGATAAATTTAAAAAGTTTTTGCTTTCTGACTTACTTTTGTCTTTCTTTTAACTACTAGAAATGTGTTTTGTAATTAGGGGTCAGAGTTCTATCTGTTCCTCTCCACAAAAAAAAAGGTTCATTAACTGTGCTAATTCTGCCTCAAGATGTAGTACAGCAAATCGTATACCGTTTTCTCCTTTTAGAAAGCTTTAACTCAAATTATCATAGAATTTCTGCAAAGGATGGAAAAAGAAAGCTCATATAAACATTGGTACAAAGTGTCATGCTCTGGGCTAGGGAGATAGTTTGTGGGTCTACGTGCCTGCCTGGCAAGCTCAAGGTCCCAAGTTCAGTCCTTGGTATCCTATGCCATGTCAGCCCCAAAACCCTGGGCATACCTCGATCTCCTGAAACCGGGTGTGGTGGTGCATGCCTATAATCCAGCCCTGGGGAGGGTGAGATGGGAGGACGACTACGAGCCTGAGGTGTGTATGGAGACCCTGCATAAAAAGAAATTCTAAAAATAAATTCATTCCGGTAGATAAATTGAACTCCAAAAAATACTTTTTCTAGCTTAACACAAAGGCACACATCAAGTTCATAGGGAGTTCCAGAACTGAAATATTAAAATTTAAAGCTCACATTTGTTTTAAATACTGAGGACCTTAATAGTAAATGATGTAGTCTTTTCAACATACTGCCTATGCATGTAATTTACAGCAAATTATTATCTTTTATGTACAAATGGTCTATGATTTAAAAGCTTCTGTTCTGTTTTGTATTTCTATATGCTATCATTATGGTCAGTTTTGAAAATTACTTGATCCTAAGCTCGTGTTTACCCACACTGTACCTAAAATATTCTTTTGTAGAGAATTGTTTCAATTGTTATTTTGCTGTGCATGGTTGGGTTGTCCTATGTCCTGCACTGTTTTCAGATATTAATGAAATAAAAAAATTAAACAGGGGCCCAGCAGGATGGTTCAGTGGTCTAAAGCGCCTGCTTGAGAAAGCTTGGGCGGCTTCAGGGACCGCGGTTCAATCCCCGGCACCACAAGCTGCGCCAGCCCTGCCTTCGGGGCGGGCTGAGCCGGCCATAAAAATGAGTGAATAAACAAAGAAAGGTTCTGAAACAAGAAAAAAACAAAACAAAAAAAACCAATTAAACAAAACATCTGTTGTTACTAATAAATATTAGTATTTTGTATCATAGAACACATCCCAAATAAATATATTAGATACCTACCATTGCCACTGAATTTATTAAAGATCCATCCATATCATCTTACAGAGCACTACACTGTTAATGTGGCGGGGGGCGGGGCAAGAAAGCACAGAGCCAGGGTATGAGCTAATGCTTCTCATACAGGCTGAACAGGTGTCTTCCACATTTGGACCAAGTCAGAATCTTGAGTCAAGAGAATGACTTGAGCCTCAGAACTGAAGAATATCTTGGATCACACAGGGAAGTCATATTTCATAAATAAATGAAGTTTTAATCACTTATACTGGTCTTTCAAGCAGAAAGATTGTTACATAGAAATCCTAAGATGAACTTATTGAGGTGATCAAGAATAAATGTTTAAGTAGGCTGGAAACTGAAAGGGAGAAGTGGATATGTATTGATATAGAAGTCACCTGGTAATTTGAGGTTAGTATAAAAGAAATAGCTGCAAAAAAGGCTAAATCACATGATTATCTTTGTCTATTTTGGCTTCTTATGCAAAATAGCATTTACTCACTTGGTGCATTATAAATGATGTCATTTATTAGAGGCTAAAAATCTGAAGACACTGAAAACTTTGATTTCTGATGAAGGTTAGTTTCCGGATTCATAGAGAGCTACTTTTTTGATGTGTCCTCATATGGTAGTAGAGAGGGAGTTCTCTAGAGTCCTGAAAAGATGTGAACTTCATTCATAAAATCCACTGTCATGACCTAGTAGCCTGATATCTATAACTCTAACACTAGAACTTACATTTCAGCATATAAAATTCTGACAGAACACCACCCTTAGTTTAAAGCAATGATGCAGAAGTTTCATGTGTATGATGACACATGATCACACAAATATGAAAATAATATATTTCAAATCTGATGTGTACAATATTTCTAGACACAAACTCCAGATAAGAATATATTTTCCATTAGTCCTTAGTAAGTATCAAAGACTACCATGTCTTTGTTTTCCATGAGCCGGAAGTTCCCAGCTGAATTCTACATACATACAACATTGGAGATTTTTCTATGTTCATTTGAATTTATCCTTAACGTGCCACAGTGATTTCAGGTTGTTTATAAAAAGGCATGCAACGAAAATAACTCCAAGGGTGGGTGCAAAATGAGGATAGAAAAATGTAGAACATAACTATAGACCATAATATTACAAGCAGGCAACAAAATTTAGTTTGACTTTAATTTGAAGAAAATAGCAAAATGACTTTACATAATGAGTAAAAATAGTTCAGTAATGCTCTACCACCTGTCCTAGCAAACACAGGACATTGATCAAATTACACAGGTTATTTGATCCATTAAATTTTACAAAATTGGATTTGCATATAAGTGAAGTTTTATTTGCTATTTATTTTGTTCCTATAACATGAGAGAAAGAAATAATACTCCCTATGCAATGCCCAAAAGTGACAGAGGCATAAGTCAGTGATTTGACAGGTGAAAGTAACAGCTTTTTTTTTTTTTTTTTTTTTTTAATTTTTTTTAATTTTTATTTATTTATTTCTTGTTTCCGAACCTTTGTTTGTTTATTCACTCATTTTTATGGCCGGCTCAGCCTGCCCCGATGGCAGGGCTGGCGCAGCATGTGGTGCCGGGGATCGAACCGCGGTCCCTGAAGCCGCCCAAGCTTTCCCAAGCAGGCGCTTTAGACCACTGAGCCATCCCGCTGGGCCCCAGTAACAGCTTTAAAAGACACACAGTTCCAAATTTGTAGATTTGAATAACTATTCTGTGTAAGGACACACACACACAGTGTGTGGATACATGTCAGAGAGAAATAAAGTAGAACGTGCTCATCTTCTAGGACCCAATAACTAAGTTCTTCGGTAATCTCACCAAAAAATAAAATCAACCCTAGTTTGGGAGCCTCACTTAAATAACCTATATACATGAGTGCATGCCAAGCAAGTCTGGCAATCTAAAAAGAGGAGTAACTATAATGCTAACTGAATGAACAGAAAAGGCATTTTTACAACATATCTCATGATGGAAGATCATGAAAAACAATGTTCTAACAAGAGTATAGTTATCTCTAGATAGAAGTAATTCTGAATAAAACATATTACTATTGTGAATCCCATCCACCACCAGCCACATGTCTGAGGCATGGAAATAAGCTCTTCTTTTAAGTTTATGTGTTGGTAGTAAACACAGTTGGAAAAGTAATAAGAAAATTCTCCAATGTATTGGAGCAGAGTTTTATTTCATAATCTCAGCAAAGTGTATCACAAGGAAAACATGATTATCTGTAATTTGGACCACGCTAGCACAACATTAGCACCTGAAAAGATTTGTTACTTTAGTGGAGGAAAGAAGTGATAGGACCAGCAGGGACACAGCAGTGAAGAAAGGCAGGACGTAGAAAGAGTGCTGATAGAGACTCTAGCTGGTAAAGGAAACACCAGTCCCTGGCCAGAGGATTGACAGAGGCAGTCACCAGAGCAAGAATGTGTGCTACATCATTCTCTGCTGTTACATGTCCTTCTACACTGTTGTGCACTCTAGGTGGGGCACAGGTATTCTTCAGATAGTTGGCTGAAACTGATATTTTTCTCGGCAATAGGTCTTCCAAGCCAACGCTTGAAGCATACCTTACAGAAATTAAAATATTTTACTTATGATGCAACTAAGAGCCAATGTAAAGTTAGTTCACACCTCAGTAAAACATACAGAAAAGTGGATTTCTGCTTTAATTTTCAGGAAATAATACAAGTGTATAAACATAGATTTTAACAACAATGAAAATATCAGTTATGCTGTCCATAAGCAGTATAGTTTTCAGACCCTCCATATGTCAATGAAAGGAAGATCAAAGAACTTAAAAGTCAGGCACATAGAAAGTTAAATTACGTTTTCTTTAAAAATAAGGAACTTCATCCAAACTCTCACATGAATGAAGGGACAACATTTTCAAATATTGACTTCTATAAATGTCATGATTTTACACCTTAACTCTTTAAAGATTAAATATCATACTCTATTTTTTAGTTTTCTTGTTTCGTTTTTATGTATTTGATACAGTGTCTACAGGGTCTCACTACACAGGTCAGACTCCTAGTGATTCGCACGTGTTCAGCCTCCCAAGCACTGGGATTATAGGTACATTCCCAGCTCGCCTAGTCTCAATCACTGTCTCTGTGCACCCCAGGGGCACGGCTGACACTGCATACTATGGATCGAACTCTGGCCATTGCATCTGCCTAAGTAGGCGTGTTAGTCAACTGAGCTATGAGGCTGGCCCACACACACTAATAACGCCTAAAGTGATTACAGTCTGATAATTTGGGCCCCAAAACAATTTTTGCCTGAAACACATTTTGAGGAGAATGAATACTTTATAAGGCTGAGATATAACATCTAATAGAGGCAGCTAATAGCAATCAGGAAAGCACTCCAGGGTGGAATTCAATAAGACTTTCTATAGACAACCAGTTAGTATATATCCTCTTCCTAAAATGAGTCTAATAAATATATAATTTTGACTTTTAATATAATTTCCTTCCTCCCTTCCCAACAAGAACTCTTTGCCAAGGTTAATTATCTCTAAATTTACTCTAGAATTAATATAATAAAAATAATCATTTCATGGGACTATATTTACCTAGGGAATGAATGGGGGAAATGGATGTATCAGTGTATTCCAAATGATTTCATATTATATAATCACTAACTGAGAACAATGTGGATTTGTGGAAGAACAAAATCCTCAATTTCAAATTAAATTATTAGAGAAGTTTTAATTCATCCAGAGATGTTTCCACCAATCTTAACTCTCACGACTTGACTTTGACGGGAAGTTGTTGATGCAATCATCAAACTAAGACCATGGTAGATTCCTTAGGATGGATAAAAACAGTGCGATTGCCATTAACAGTGAATCACATATTTCTCACTTATATGGGTAATGAATTTTATCACAGAGAAAGCTTTTATGAATTCATATCCATAAGTTACTCCTCAGTTGCTGAGATACAGCCCCAGCCCTGATTCTGTTCTCCACAAAAGCCCCCTTATGAATTTAGAGGGGAGGACAGGGAGAGGAAGAGGAAGTAACACGACCAGGATGCAATATGTAACTATATCAATTTCCTATTGCATATCATAAGCATATATATATATATATATATATATATATATGTATATGAAAGAAAACTAAAGCAAAAAATGCAATCTGAGCAAAATTTACCTAATTTTTAAAATTACTTTCAAGTTTCTCTCATTAACCTTGAAATAATTACTCAAAATTCATTCAAGCAGCACATTCATAAGTAATTTCTTTCTTTCAGTTTCCTGTTATATTAAAAATATGTATGTTAGGCGCCGGACGTTGTGGCGCACGCCTGTAATCCTAGCACTCGGGAGGCTGAGGCAGGAGGATTGGTGCGAGTTCAAGACCAGCCTGGGCTACAAAAGTGAGCTCAGGACCAGCCTGAACTGCATAGCGAGACCCTGTCTCAAAAAGACAAAAAAAAAAAAAAAAAATATATATATATATATATATATATATATATATATATATATATGTATGTATGTTAGTACCTTTGTGTTTAATAATGAATGCAATTTTTGTCTTGTTATTTGATAAAAATATTAGTACTATACTAGTGACAAGTGACAGAAAGTACAAATCATTATTTTCAATGTAACAAAACATAAATATCAATGTAATATCTGTGAAGATAGTAACAGCTTACTGAGTTGAATAAAAAATAGACAGATATGCAAAACTATATTTCCATAAATACTCCCATTGCATTAAAAAACAAGCATACACGTTTCTTAAAGCTTCACGGGGACTATAATTGCACTCTCAAAACTAATACACTCGGGACGAGGAAAGAAATCTTAGACCCTGGAAGTAAAGGTTAGAAGCCACACTGAGCGTGTGGATGGCTTTGTGCTCTGGGCTTGAACTTGCTCTGTGTGGCTCCACCTGAAGGGTATGACTGTGTGTACCAATAAGCAAATGATGTAAAGAAAATTACTTATATTTACATATAACTAATAGACCAACAGATCTCATCCCTGAAATATAAAAGGGGTGCTGATTCTAAGGCAGAATTTTTCAAAAGATGGTTAGCTTCATTAGTTTTTTCATAAGCTAAAATGAGTAACATTTTGTGATTTTGATAAGACAAGTCCCTTTTACAAATGGCTAAAATATACACCAATATGCCCTTTTCTTCTTCAATGCCATTCCAGGATTATCATTATTAGGAAAATTAATATAGAATAAACATATTAACATTTATTTTTCTTAATATTTATTTTTAAAGGAGGCTACAAAATAGGATTAAAACAGAAAATTCACAAATGACACAGAATTTCACTTAACGTAATAGTATGAATTCGCAGTATTTGTTTTGTTGCATAATGTATTCAAATTAGTTGTTCATATTACCAGATTTACACATACAAAACTGGAAGAAGAAAGAAATTAAGAGGAGAAAAAAGTTAAAGATTTGAAAAAAAAAAAAAAAAGGAGACAAACATAAATTATGTATCATCTGCTCTTTTCTACAGATCAATGAAATGTACAGCACGGTTATCCAAACCTTTCTGCTTACATATACAGGTATCTCTTCTGCGTACTCGGTCCTATCCTTCGCCTTAACTCAGTCCTAACAGTTCCAAGTTGGTTTACTTAAATCATGTCACACTAATGTGAATAAGTTTACTGTTTGACTTAATAGAGTTCAATAAATATGTAAGAATTGAATTAAATAAATTAGAAATAAATTTCTGGATAGTGCTAAAAAGCACTGTTCACAAACAAATTTAATCTGACAAAGGATGAATAGAAGGGGCCTGGCGGGATGGCTCAGTGGTCTAGGGCGCCTGCTTGGGAAGGCTTGGGTGGCTTCAGGGACCGCGGTTCGATCCCCGGCACCACATGCTGCGCCAGCCCTGCTCTTGGGGCGGGCTGAGCCGGCCATAAAAATGAATGAATAAACAAACAAAGGTTCTGAAACAAGAAAAAAATAATAATAAATAAAATAAAAAATTATAAAAAAAAGGATGAATAGAAAACAACCAATGATAAAGACAGCAGAGCCGTGTGATCATCGTTCAACAAAGTTAGCGCATCAGCAAGAAGACAAAATTCTTTTTCATAACCAAAGGCTATCACAGGAAGGATGTCTATGCAAATTATGCGTCCTCTGAGGAAGCCTTTGATTGCACTCATTTAACAAGCTCCACCAGAGATATTCACATTTCTTTTAAAGAGAATATACAGAAAACTTCTTGTGAGAAGGAAACCTTTAAATAATGTTGAAATAAACATTAAAAGTGGTAGCCAAAATAAAACAAAAAAAAAAATTGTGAGCAAGTTAAATAGTCTATAGTTGATATTAGACAATTTAATTTTTTCACTGTCAGTTAACTCTTAATTTATTACAACTTATTCTTGAGAGAGAAATGTGTGAAGGAGAGCTATTGCATCGATACTGCTTTTCTGTATCAATTAAACAGTACATTAACAATAAACGCACAGCTGCTATTAGTAGTTACTGCCTTTGAAACCCATTGCCATGGAAAAGTTTTTTTTTTTTTTTTTTTTTTTTTGTCTTTTTGAGACAGGGTCTCGCTATGCAGTTGAGGCTGGTCCTGCAACTCACTTTTGTAGCCCAGGCTGGTCTCGAACTCGCAACAATCCTCCTGCCTCAGCCTCCCAAGTGCTGGGATTACAGGCGTGAGCCACCGCCATGGAAAAGTTATTGAAGCATTTAATCAAATGCTAACAAGGTATCCTTGTCCATAAATGGAATGTAATTTATTTTCTTGAAATAAGCTTCATGAAACACTGTGATTTTTTTCGCTAACTTTATTTTGTGCTCATATTATTCTTAAAAAATTATGCTCAATAAGTTAAAGCTGATCTTTTAAAGAATTTCTGCAGAAAAAGAAAAATATTTATTGACAATACATATAAAGAAATAGGTAGCATTTGAACTCTTTAACTTTAAAATTCCAAAAGTTCTTAACCAAAGGAAATACAATCATCACGTAAATTAGCCAGATCTAAAAATTCAATGATTAACAGAAACCACAATTTTTGTTCTTATTTATTTATTTATTTATTTATTTATTTATTTATTTATTTATTTATTTTGGTCTTTTTGAGACAGGGTCTCTCTATGCAGTTCAGACTGGCCTTGAACTCACTTTTCTAACCCAGGCTGGTCTCGAATTCGCACTGATCCTCCTGTCTCGGCCTCCCAAGTGCTGGGATTATAGGCATGCACCACCATGCCTGGCACAAGAAACCACAATTTTAAATCAAGGACAAAATTAAGATTGTGTATAGTATTTCCTCTTCCTCATTTTCCATAAATGATCCACCATCGGTAAAAGGAAATTATTATTTTTCTATTTTAATATTATTGATTTTGTTTTCTGCTTATAAATGTAAATATGTGTTAATCATATAGACAAAGTACAAAGGAGAAGTAAAAGCCCTTATTGGAACATTCAGGACAATACTTACAAGAAGTTCTATTCTTTCACTTCCAAATGCACTCTCAGGAAACGCATGTATTCAGTATTTTGGACTATTGCTGCAGTCCACGTAAGTGGAGGAATTGCCATAGGAATAATGTTTCATACATGTTAGTTACATGGATGTGGCGAATTGATTAAGTACAATGAACTTTCAAATGCTTACATCCTGGCCATTGTATGTCCAGTCATACAAAATGGGATTAAAGGCATGGAAATTGTGCAAAAAGAGCCTCAAGGGGCATATTATTTGTTCATTTAATAATCAAAAAAATCATAAGAAATGTCTCCATGCTGGGCTTGAGTTTAGAATAGAGACCACATTGCCCTGCATATCTACTGTCTGTATGAGTGTACCTTCTGTTGTTACAAGAAGATGTCTGAGATTCATTGACTGATAAAGAACAGAGGTTTATTTACGTTATGGTACCAGAGATTGAGAAGTCCAATTTAAGATGTAAGCATATCAGCTCTACTAAAGTCTTCATGTTGCTTCAGCTTGTGTGAGGAGGAAAGGCAGTTCAGTGCATTCAAAAGAGACAAAACACTGGCTAAACACCTGCTTAGGCAAAACCAGGAACCAGGGTTCGATCCACAGCACCATATGCCATGCCAGCCCTGCCCCTGGGCATGCTGAGCTGGCCACGGGCCACAGAGTCTGGGCCTGGTGGTTGTTCATATCTGTAATCTGAGTGCTGGAGAAGCTGGAAAAAAGAGGATCGCTATAAACCCAAGCTGTGTAGTGAGACACTGCACCAAAATGCATAAAATAAAATAAAGCAAAGCAAACAAACCAAAAAAGGCAAAACATACCTCACTTTATAACAATCCATTCTAGTGGAAATTAAGCCAGTTTCTGGAGACTGACAACCCCTTCAGTTGAAAGAGTCACTAATTCTTGAGGGCATAAGCAATTCTTCAAAGTCTCACTATTGTTCAATGTTCTTCCATTGCAATATACGTTCCACATGAGTTTGAGAAAGAATAAGCCATTCTTAAACAGTGGAAGAGTTGGGGCTGTCAAGATAGCTCAGTGGAATAAGCACCTGCTTAGGTGAGCCCTAGGACTGGGATTTGATCGATCCCCAAGAGCTCTCAGCTGGCAACTGAGTGCAGGTGTGCATGCCTATAATTCCAGTGTGGGGGGAGGCTGAAAACAAGAGGATAGCTGCATAGTGAGACCCTGAACCAAATAAAAAAAAGAAAATAAATAAATAAACAAACAAATAAATAAATAAATGAAAGAGTTTAATATTTGGGGCTATTCAAATTTTAAAATGTTTATATGGCTTTTTAAAAAAGTCATAAATATGTACGTATGTATGTTTTCTAACAAGGTTGAAAAATACATTTTTTAATGTAAGGAAAAATAATCTCCCCTGTGTGCTTCAGTTTGTTTATAGAATGGGCACTAATATTATACCTAACTCACTTGAGTTAGCATAAATGTTTCATGGGTTATTTTTTTAATTTACTAAAGTTTTTGTTCAACTTAATATCAACAGTTTCAAATAAGAATATGTTTTTCTTATGGGAGAAACTCTATCTGAGATTGTAATTAAATAACTTATATAGCACCTTTTTCTTTCCTGTCAAAAGGTCTTTTTCCCTCACCATTATTTTTTTCATTGCCCTTTCCTGTATTTGTTATATACATCTTTTTAAATTTATTTTTACAATAGTTAATACAATCCATAATGTTATCTTCATCATAATTGTTCAGACTACAACATTCAGACATGATTTCTTGTGTAAACATCATTAATACGGATCTTTCTTTTTGTTGCACAAAGAGAAAGTAGCTGTACATTTAGCCCAATAGTAACAGTAGTGGATTATCAGCTCATCTGGCATTATGGAAGTTTATTGACTTTAGCCTTTTACAACTCAGTATATTAATATGGCTTTCATTTTATACTTAGTGGTTAGACTTTTCTGCTGGATGGTTAATACCAAGATAAAGCAAGACCTATGCTACAAAACTGTGTAACTTTTGTATCTGACAGGTTTAGTCAGGTCTCCTCGGGGTTTACCCTGGAACCATGTACTGCAGTATGCAAAACTTTTGTCAGTGTCAGCCATCTGGACGAATCACGGCCATTGCTTTACCGTTTTGCTCTATGTGGAAATCTGAGAGAATGTTTTCTCTCTAGGTGACTCTCCTTAGGCACACTGTACATCATTACTCACTTTCCTCTGCAGCCCGATAAGAGAGAGAGAGAGAGAGAGAGAGAGAGAGAGAGAGAGAGAGAGAGAGAGAGAGAGAGA